>CAUYON010109839.1:0-27406 GCA_963573935.1 Arctocebus calabarensis | reverse complement strand
AGTAGCTGGGACTACAGGCGCCCGCCACAGCGCCCGGCTATTTTTTTTGTTTTGCAGTTCGGCCGAGGCCGGGCTTGAACCCGCCACCTTCGGTATATGGGGCCGGCGCCCTACTCGCTGAGCCACAGGAGCCGCCCTATTCAGTTGAATTTTTTGAAGATTAATCACCTATTGATGAATTTTTAAAACCCAGTTTTTTGGTAAAATCATTTAGACATTTAGCTCTAGTGATCTATATATGAATATTTTATTATGAATTCCCCAGATATTTCTTTTACATTACTTAATTGGAACTCAGCTAGAAAGGTCATGGATGTGTATAAAAAAAATAAATAAATGTCTGGTTTGTCTGTAACTTTTGGAGCTCACATTAGTAGGGTGAGCATACTTATTAATTACTATTGACTGCAGTGTGGAGCCAAGAGTAACTGTTAAGATCATCTTTTTTTTGCATTAATGAAGATGGGGGAGCATAGCTAACAAAATAATGCTTTCCTTTGGAAGTTATCTAGAAAAAAATTCTATAAGTATATCCAAACACTAATATGTTGCTCCTAATTGCAGTTGTTCTAACTAAAAAAGTTTACAATAAACAATAGAGGTTTTTTTTCTTTTTTTTTTATTTTCCAGGTGGCCAGTCTGATCTTGGATATAATTCATTATCGAAGGATGAAGTTAGAAGAGGGGATATTTCTACTGAGGACATTCAAGAAGAAAAAGATAAAAAGGGGAGTGATTCTAGTTCCTGTAAGTATTGTTTAAGTTGATATTAAAAATTGTGAACTTAGGGCAGTGCCTGTGGCTCATCGAGTAGGGCACTGGCCCCATATACCGAAGATGACGAGTTCAAACCCCGCCTTGGCCGAACTGCAAAACAGAAAAATAGCCAAGCGTTGTGGTAGGTGCCTATAGTCCCAGCCACTCGGGAGGCTGAGGCAAGAGAATCGCCTAAGCCCAGGAGTTGGAGATTGCTGTGATCTGTGTGACGCCCCGGCACTCTACCAAGGGTGATAAAGTAAGACTCTGTCTCTAAAAAAAAAAAAAAAAGAAATTTGTGAACTTAAATTTGTAGAAAATACAAGTGAATTTAAGTGTAAAAGTACTAGTTTCACTTTTAATTTTCTCATTATAGCTCTTTCATTCCTCCCATTATCAGCCTTCTCTACTATACTTTTATATGGGTGCTTCATGTATGAAATATATAGTCAAAATACTTTCCAAATCAAATGCTATCAGAGTGAAGGCTATATAATTCCCAAAATTGTTGTAATAGAAATGGTATATTTCTGAGAATGGTAGTTCTTCCCTGAGGATTAACAGTATTTTTAATTAAAGTTTTTTTAATGGACTTTGACTTATGTTTACCCTCTTCCTTCCTCCACTAAAAACATTCTTCTACAACCAAAGAGGAAATATAAAATTTGTGCCCGGACCTCATGCATGGCCAGTACTCATTTGATCTCTGTTTTGAAACCTCAAATAAGTGAAATCATTTGTTTGTGGTTGACAAATAGATACAAAGATGTTCAATAGTTTTTTGTCACTTGTTTTCAGGTAAAAATTTTAGAAAAAAACACTTCATCTCTTTATGCCTCTGCAGTATATCTAGATTTCATTTTATTAACATGTTCACTTTTATCTTTACAGTGTCAGAAAGTGAGAGTGCAAAAGGAAGTGCTGATTGCCTTCCTAAGCTTAATTATCAAAGTTCTTCCAGTATAGTTCGTCTCAATGGTACAAATAACAACAGTTCTGATAAAATATCAGGAGAAAGCACAGGTAAGGTGAATAGTACCCTTCTGTTATATGCTGAATAAATTGTATCTGTGCAACTAGTGAATATTAATTTTTTTTTAAGTCTTAATTCTTCAAGGTTATTTTAAAAAATATTTTGTGCAGCCTCTCATGGAATGTCTTATTAACTTGAATTCTATGTTTTATAACATAATTTCTTCAAGCTTTTATTATAACAAAGTATAAGAACAGACATCCAACCTATATACTGTCTTTTGGATGTAGACTATTGGGACTTTTTGGAAGGGGAAAGTAGGAGCAGAAGAGATGTTGAGTCTGAGGGTACCAGATACCTAGCCAGATTCTAAATGAAGCATTTTGTTTCTGAGTTTTCATATTATTTCAGTTTTTCCAGAGGAAAAAAATGATCGTCTTTCAGATAGTTTGGGTAACAATACCTGATTATTTTTTAAGGCTTTATATATATTATTTTATATTTCCTAATATAGCAGTGCTTTTATCAGCAATGCTTTTGTATTTCCTAATCAGCAATGCTTTTGAAAGGGAATATCAGTTTCAGATGAGAAAATTAAGGCATAGTTAAATGATTGGCAGGCTATATAAATTATCAATGGTTAAATGAGAAAGTTAGATTAGGATCAGGGAAAATGGCTGACCTCACAATTTTTCCACCAAACCATCTTTCGGGGAGTTAAATAGACTTAGGATCCAGATTTTCTAGTGTGATGATTTGATTACTTAATTACTTTTGTTGTATTGTTCAATTTTGCAACTTTTGAAGAATTTGTACTGTCAAGGGTAAAATAGTTCTGTTTGCAAACTGGCCATGCTACAATGATTTTGGATTTTTCGCAGTGTAGTTTGCAAATATGCCTCTAGGTATGGTGTAAGCAATAAATATGCCTCTTGTGCAGGTGTAGGCAAATTATGGCTCATGTGCTACATTTGGCCTACAGCTTATTTTTGTACTAGTCAACAAGCCGATAAATGGTTATAAAATAATCAGAAGAATATTAATATTATGTAACACATGAAAATTATAGGAAATTCAAATTTCAGTGTTCTTTTTTTTTTAGAAACAGAGTCTTACATTGTCACCCTCAGTAGAGTGCCATAGCGTCACAGCTCACAGCAACCTCCAGCTCTTGGGCTTAGGTAATTCTCTTGCCTCAGCCTCCCAAGTAGCTGGGACTACAGGTGCCTGCCACAACACCCAGCTATTTTTTTCTTGTAGTTTGGCCAGGACCAGGTTTGAACCCGCCACCCTGGGTATATGGGACCAGTGCCCTACTCACTGAGCCAAAGGCACCACCCCAAATTTCAGTGTTCTTAAATAAAAGTTGTTGGAACATATCCATGCTCATTCGTGTATAACTGCTATTTTCACACTACAATATCAAAGTTGAGCAATTGTGACAGAGACCACATTGCTTGCAGAAACTAAAAGACTTACTATCTAGGCTTTTATTTTAAAAGTTTGCAGAGCCCTCCAAGCAAACAAGAGAATGTTCAATGACCTTTAAACTTTATTTTTCCTTTCTCTGTTAGATAATTGTTATAACTTAACCATTAAAAAACTTCCATGTCAGCTCATGCCCTAATCCTAGTACTCTGGGCAGCCAAGGCCAAAGGTTCATGTGAGCATAGGAGTTCATACCAGCCTGAGCAAGAGGGAGACCCTGCCCCTGTTAAAAAAATATATAATATATACATATATATATATACATATACATATACATGTGTATTATCAATATCATGGAGATCCTTCACAGCCATTTAGTCCTTCTTAGTCATTTTCTAATAATAACTCTTAATAACTTACCTTTACATTATTATTCTTTCATTATTGTCTATTCATGCTTATCTTTCTCTTAAGATCTGCTTTTATGAATTTTTAAATATGATTATAAACCATCCTTGCTGTTGACATTTTGTCAGAGTAGTAAGCATCTGAATGATCATCTGACTTTGCATTTACCTGATATGCTTAACAAATAAGTTTTATAAAAGTCTGTAATATATTGTTTTGGTGTGAATTAGAGTTGTTAGTTTATCCTTGATATTTTGGCTCAAAAACTTTCCATCTGCTAAGTACCAATGGGCATTCTGCTACTGCCAAAGACTATATATGGGATTTATAGGAATACTTGTTTTTCAATAACTTTTTTCTTTTAATGAATTTAAAGTATTTTTCAGGATTATTTGTGTTTTACAGCATAATATATGAATACTTTATATCATTGGATACACACATATATACACACATTCACACACACAATTGACAGCTTCTAGAAGATGTAGAAGTAAAATAAATGATACATTTTAGTGTTTCATTGGAGATTGAAATAAAATCATCACCCTGTAGTTCTTTCATGATTGAGAATTGAATGTTTTGATAAACATATATTGAATTATTGAGTGTTTGGTCACAGAAAGATTTAACTCTGTAATGTTTCTCTAAGCTTAATTCTGGCTTAAGTATGATTTTACTTTTTATGTTTAAATATAATATAATACAATATAAATCATTATATATTCCAGGTTGGTCTGTTGGCTGCCCAACAGACAGTATTCATTTGGTAAATATCTTTTAAGCTCCTAATTTGTGCTATCATTAGTGCTCCAGGTGCTACTGGAGATATAATAAGGAACAAAAAATAAACATGATCCCTGCCTTCTTGGGGATAGCAGATAGAAGAGATGGGAAGACATTAATCAAATTATCAAGTAAATCTGAAAATACTCTTAAATACTATGAAGAGGGCAATAAGTTTCTATGGGAACATAAAAATAAACATGTCCTGAGTTTGGCAGATGTTGGTCAGGGAAGCTTCCCTGAGAATATCACTTTTCAGCTTAAGCCTGAAAGATAAATGGGGAATAATTGAGGATCAGTGTTGGGAAGGAAGAATTGGAGTGAATTTTAAATAGAGGGAAGCATATATAAAAGGTTATGTGGTAGAAAATAATATGTTCAGAGATCTGAGAAAAGGTTAACATATCAGTTAGGAATTCTTTCAGCTTTTAGTCTCAGAAAATATGATTAATAGTAGCTTAAACAAGTTGAGGTTTATTTTTCTCCAGTAGGAAATTCAGAGGTAAGCAGTTACTCCAGATGTTGGTTGAGGGACTTAGCTATCATTTCTCTTGACTTAACCATATTTATAATTTAGCCACTGGCAACTACAGGCATTCACCTATCTATTCAAGGCAGAAAGAATGGGAAAGAGGAACACCAGCTATATCTATTCCTTTTGTTATGAAAAGAGAAGTTTTTCCAGAAACTTTCAAAAATTACCACCTTAATATCACTGGCCAGAATTATATCATCTGTTGTTTTCTTTGTTAATCTTATATGGGTATTAAACAATATACATTGTAGGTTTTATAGCCTCTAGGATCGCCTTTTGTCTTTTTCCTGCCACTTGAGGAATAGGTGACAATACTATATCTAGAGTAATATTTTAGAAGAATTTTTCATAACAAGGACAATTAAAGTGATCAGAAATTCACATATCTTCTTTCAGCATCGTTATTATCTAAGTAGTTTGGTAGAAAGCGGTGACCATGACAGAATACAGGAGGTGCTGTTTCACCAGACCTTAACAAAAAAGTCATGTGGACAACCTCTTCTAAAAAGTATAAATGACAAAACTCAAAAATGAGGCAACAGGAATTTCAAGGTGTATTTTCTGAGAACTATGCCTTGCTTTTAGCTTATAGTTAATATTGCTTTTACCTGGAAAGGAGTGAATAAAGTTAACAGTTTTTTCTTTGGAGGGGGACAGTAGAGAGCTGTGGCATCATAGCTCACAGCAACCTCAAGTTCTTGGGCTTGAGAAGTCTTTTTGCCTCAGCCTCCCAAGTAGTAGACCTCCCACTATAACACCCAGCTAGTTTTTGTATTTTTAGTAGAGATGGGGTTCTTGCTCTTCCTCAGTCTGGTCTCCAATTCCTGAGTTCAAGCATTCTGCCCACCTTGGCCTCCCAGAATGCTAGGATTATAAGCATGAGTCACCGCACCCAGCTTAAAGTTAACAATCTTGTTGTATAGGTAAATAGAGATAGAATATGTTTATTCATCTATCTAGGGAAATATGTTTATTTATCTATTTGTAAAAAAAAAAAAAAAAGGCAATGAACAGTATTTTTGAATAATGTGAAGTGGCCATTCATACTTGCCTGGTATGAATTTGCGATCAATATGTTAAGCAAAGATGAAATTATTTAGACATATCTATAGTTACAAGAATTTGGAATTTTTAAAAATAATCTTTATTTATAGATAAAGTTAACATAGCTGCCTTTTGGTTTGGTGTTTGGGGTTTTTTTTATTGTTTTTTCATTTTAATAAGCACATGACCCAGAATCTCAAGTTTCATCTAGCAGAGCCACAATTATATAACCTATATTTAATCAATATAGCAGAATTAATATCAATGTATTATTACACGTAAGTATAAATCTTAATTGATAAGTTTTTTAAAGGAATATACTCTAATGTCTAGGAATATAGCACTTAAAATTAGACAAATCAGGATTTGAATCCCAGTTCTATCACTTAAGGACAGACTTTGAGCTAGATAATTCTCTAATCTCTCTGAATGTCTATTTTTTCCTCAATCCATAAGGATGTTGGAATGTTTACAGTAGATAATATAAGTGTCTAGTATAGTATATGTCAAATAACAGACACTAATTAGTTAGAACTTACTGGGTGTCTACTATTATCATTTTCATTACTGGAATTTTTAATATTTAAGATAACTTATATTTGCACATTTTCATGGCTAAAAACACTTTCCTTGTTTTTCAGAAAGCACACCTGAGCTGCTTTTAATATCGTCCCTTGAGGATACAGATGGAACAGGAAACATTCAAAATAGATGCTTCAGGAAAAGACATAAAAGTGACAATGAACCTAATTTGCAGCAGCACGTGGTTTGGGGAAATAGAAACCGTAATCTTACTGGAGGGGTACTGATGGGATTTATGCTCAATAGAATTAACCAGGAAGCAACTCCTGGAGATATAGTTGAAAAACTAGGAGCTGATGCAAAAATTCTTTCAAATGTTATTTCAAAAAGCACAAGACCAAACAGTCTTGATATTGGGAAGCCACCTTTGAGATCAAAAAGAGACAGTCTAGAAAAGGAATCTAGTGATGATGATACACCTTTTGATGGTTCTAACTGTTTGGCAGATAAAGTGGATTCTCCTGTTATTTTTGACTTAGAAGACTTAGACAGTGAAGCAGGTGGATCAAAAGCAGGATATCCTGCTACACACAATCCCAAGAGGGTTCAACGTCTAAATAGCAGCTTTTCAGTAAAACCTTTTGAAAAAACTGACATTGTAACAGGATTTGATCCTCTTTCTCTTTTGGTTGCTGAGACTGAACAGCAGCAAAAAGAAGAAGAAGAGGAAGATGAAGATGAGAGTAAAAGCATTTCAACACCATCTGCTAGGCGTGATTTAGCTGAAGAAATTGTGATGTATATGAATAACATGAGCAGTCCTTTGACAAGTCGTACACCAAGCATTGATTTACAGCGGGCTTGTGATGATAAATTAATCAGCAAGAAAAGTCCAGTATTAGTCAAGGCATGCAGAAGATCTAGCCTGCCTCCTAATTCTCCTAAGCCAATGAGACTTACCAAGTCTAAGAGTTATACGAAAAGTGAGGAGAAACCAAGGGATAGACTTTGGTCTTCTCCAGCCTTCTCACCTACTTGCCCATTTAGGGAAGACTCTCAAGATACATTAACCCACCCATCATCTTCATTTAACTTAGATACCCTATTAGTACCTAAATTAGATGTTCTAAGGAACAGTGTGTTCACTGCTGGAAAAGGAGTTGCAGAGAAAGCAAGCAAATGGTATTCAAGATTCACCATGTATACCACATCATCTAAGGTAAGTTTTCTTAGCATTTGTTACTTTTATTTTCATAGTCCCCTCACCACACCAAAGCCCCTTACTTGTTTTACCCATTCTTAAGCATAGCTTTATTTAAAAAGAACTCATGGGATACATAAGGTTTATATTAGAATTTGAACTGGAGTAATAACTTCAAAAGAAATGAAAATTTACTAAGGTTATGTTTATAGTTCAGTTTTGAAAGAGTGATTTGTAGTTGGAGTAAGAATTAGCATTTTGTGAAAGTATACTGAATTTCAGTATTTCCATCAAAACTTGGTGGGTTTTTTTTTCCAGACAGAGTATCCAATATGCCCTCAAAAATTACCAGCCAGGAATATGATTTCTCCGTCTGGTTAGGATGGAGTAGCTTATAATAGACCTACATACTTTCCAATAGCAAAAAGCTAGATGACATATATATAGTGTTTGAAGTTACTAGAGAACTGCTAAAGCAACTAGAAAGCAAAATAGCAGGATTCTAGAGAGAGGAGAATTGCAGAGTTCTGTAGCTACTTTCTCCCTGAAGGGATTTGTTAATTGTGAGCATAGAGCTTTAGGTTGCAAACAGAGGCATTCCCTTATTAGTTTTTGGGACCTTGTGGGTAGAGAAACAAAATTGGAGACTTAAGAGGCCTAAAGTACACATATTTTTTCTTTAAGACATTTTTCAAGATCTGAAACTGCTTGAGAAGGTAAATAGAACATCTCTGAAAAATAGAATTCACAGCTAGGATTACAGTTTCATGGTACTGGGATCATAATAGTTAAGAGTTCATGAGTTGCGGGGGGTGGAAGGGGCGGAGAGCTTTGGTGGAAATACAGGCCCTCAGTTGGAAGTCCCGCAGAGCTTTAGGAGCATTGGCAATCCAGAGGTAGCCTGAGCCTGACCACAATTGCAAGATAGATTTGACTCAGCTTAGTCTATGATTAGGTTAAATTAACTTTCACTGTATTAGCAAATAATGTACCCTTTGTGAAGAAGTAAAGCATCTTTTTGAGACCAGACTGAGCAAGAGAGAGACCATACCCATACTAATAATGGAAAAATTAGCTGGAAATGGTGGTGCACACCTATAGTCCCAGTTGTTTGGGAGGCTGAGGCAAGAAGATCACTTGAACCTAAGAGTTTGAGGTTGCCTTGAGCTGACACCATGGCATTCTACCCAGGGTGACAGTGAGACTCTGTCTCAAAAAAAAAAAAAAAATAGTCATCTGGAATCCTTATAGTGTTTTATGTATAGCATCTGTCATTTGATTAAAAAATAGTTATGCAAACACACAGGAACGTAACTACAATAGAAGAAAAACAGATAATGGAAACAGACCTTAGGTGGTCCAGATATTTGAATTAGCAAGGGACTTTTTTTTTTTTTTTTGAGACAGAGCCTCAAGCTGTCACCCTGGGTAGAGTGCTGTGGCATCACAGCTCACAGCAACCTCCAACTCCTGGGCTCAAGCGAGTCTCCTGCCTCCGCCTCCCAAGTAGCTGGGACTACAGGCATCCGCCACAATGCCTGGCCATTTTTTGGTTGCAGCCCTCATTGTTTGGCAGGCCTGGGCTGGATTCAAACCCACCAGCTCAGGTGTACGTGGCTGGCACCTTAGCCACTTGAGCCACAGGCGCTGAGCCAGCAAGGGACTTTGAAATAATAATATATTCAAGAAAATGCAGGAAAAGATATTTTAAAAGCAGCTGCAAAGATGGAAAATTTCACCAGGTAATTGGAATTCATTAAAAATAATCATGTAAATTTTAGAACTGAAAAGTATATGAAATTAAGAATGCAGTAGTTGGGGCAGTGCCTGTGGCTCAATGAGTAGGACACCAGCTCCATATACTGAGGGTGGTGGGTTCGAACCTGGCCCCAGCCAAACTGCAACAACAACAACAACAAAAATAGCCAGGCGTTGTGACGGGCACCTGTAGTCCCAGCTACTCAGGAGGCTAAGGCAAGAGAATCACCTAAGCCCAAGAGCTGGAGGTTGCTGTGAGCTGTGATGCCATGGCACTCTACCGAGGGTGACAAAGTGAGACTCTGTCTCAAAAAAAAAAAAAAGAATTCAATAGTTAAATTTAACAGCAGATACAACACAGATAAAAGTTAGTACACTAGATGGAAAGTCAATAGAAGGTATCTATACTATACAGTAGAGTATATCTATACTGAAGCACAGATAGAAACAAAGATAACTATGGAGATGAGTGAAAATGCTGATCATTCATACAACTGAGTTCTGAAAAAGAGAGAGAATGGGCTACAAGTACTACTTAAAAAACTAATTGCCAAGAATTTTACAAAAGTGATTAAAGCTATCCACTCACATATTTAAAATTTCTGCAAATGTCAAGCAGAAAAAAATACAAGGAAAACTGTAGTCATCTAATATTAAGATACATGAAAATAAAATATTAACACAAAGCAAATATTTTGAGCCAGAGAAAAGAGATACATTACCTTCAAAGGAGCAATAATAAGAAACTGATGGTGGTTCTCTGAAGAAAAACTGGAAAGAAGGCACTGGAGAGATGTCTTTACAATATTGAAACTTCTATACCCAGCAAACATAGTCTTTAAAACTTAGGCTAGTTCTTTTAGAACTGGAGAATACTAGTTCTACTCTAGCAATATAAAATCACTACTGCCTATCCTTCCTACAAATTACAGCTTAAAAAGACCAAATACAAAAATAATTATCTAAGGATTCTGAAAAATAAACAAAAGCAGGCAGATGGTGGAAAGGGACCCACACAGAGATGAGTTGACCATTTTCTTTTCTATTGCCTCTTTGCCCCAAGGGCAGTCACATCTGGCAGCTAAAACTTCAAGAGAAACCCCGTATTTTCTTACATGGAAGAAACAGGTAACGGGGCCTATGTGGGATAGAGAGTTTAAGGGAAATCCTACTCAAGTCTCAGCCTAACCCTTGAACTACACATACGTGAAATAGATGCAGACCAGCATAGAAAAGGCTTAGAGTATGGAACTAAAAGGTAAGCCACTGCCTCCAGAAAGTAAAACATAAATTACAGTCTGAACATAACTCAGTTGGTTGCCTGCTAAAACAAAAGCATCAACATTCTCTAAAAGAATGTATAACAGTACCCAGGCTATCCGACGTAATATTCACAATGTCCAAGATAAAATCAAAAATTACTTGATGGAAAGAACCAGGAAAATTGACCAGTTCTCAAGGGAAAGACAACGCCAAGATAACTCAGATGTTGGAAGTATCAGACCAAAACTTTAAAGCAGTTACTATGACTAGATTCCCTGAGGTAAAGAAAAACACATTTGAAATAAATTGAAAAAAATCAGTTCATAGTCAGAAATAGAAAATATTAAAAAATAAATTACATAACTAAAAAATATAATACCCAAAATAAACTCATTGGAGTTTAAGTGTAATAGTACACTTGTCAGTGAGTGAACTTAAAGATTAACTAATAGAAATGGATCAGCAAAGTATCTCAATGGAAGAAAAAGTATCCAATGTACTCAGCCCTACTATGAAACTAATTTATAGCTTTCATACGAAAGCTATAACCCAATCACAGCACAAGAATATGGGGGAAGGGAGGGGAGGGAAGTGGGGAGGATGGGTGGAGGGAAAGTAATTGGTGGGTCCACACCTAAGGTGCATCTTAGAAGGGTACAGGTAAAACTTACTAAATGTAGAATATAAATGTCTGAACACAATAACTAAGAAAATGCCACGAAGGCGATGTTAACCAGTTCAATGAAAATATTTCAAATTGTATGTAAAACCAGTACATTGTACCCCATGATTGCATTATTACATTATTGTATACAGCTATGATTTAATAAAAAAAAGAAAGAAAGAAATAGATCCCAATTAGCAGAACAGAAAAAATTGTATAAAAATGAACAGTGCCTCAGGGACTAATGGGACAGTATCAAAAGATATAAATAACATATGTATAATTGGAGTTTCAGAAGAATTAAAAAGATTGTAGCAGAAAAGAAATTTAAAGAAAGAATAGGTAAAACTTCTGAAATTGGGGAAAGGATTTACAGATACAGGAAACTCAACAAACTAAACAGGATTTTTTTTGTTTGTTTTTTAATTTCCTTGAATATATTCAAATAGAATGGTTAGACATTTTCCTACATAAAACATCATAATTTCCCCAATACTCCAAAGGGATCCAATAAATAATTTTACAATGAAAAGGCCTGGATCAAAATTGGAAGTGAACACCTGGCCTCTGATGAACACAAGTCACAGATCCCTTTGCAGGTACCAGGCTGGGTCATCCAAGAACGCCACCACCACAAGCTGAGCCTGCAGTTTTATCTTTACTGAATGGGACTGGCTGGAGGTTCTATGCTGTTTAACAGAAGAGTTACGTCTGGTGAGCATGGGTGGCGAGTTAAGCCAAAGATTACAACACAAGAAGTGGTCAAAGCCAAGGTTTCCTCATGCTGCCTTTGTCTTCTCCAAGTGGACCAGCCCGAGCTCTGAAGTCTGGCTCCAAAAGGCAAGTTCTTCAGCGTGGCCTTCTCGCCCACGCTGGAGCAAGTCTGCCGTGCCTGTCAGGAGGGGAAGAGCTCGGGCGGGCTTTCTCCATAGCAGTACTTTGCTACGGGATCCTGGTAGGTGTTCTCGTGCTGCACACTCTGGGATGAGGTCCTGCATTTGGCCAGACACAACTCAAAGTGATCTTCCACTGCCATTGAGAAGTTCTGGAATGCCATTGCTGCCCGGTTGAGGAAGCGCCCCAGGAGAAGTTGTTTGTTGGGCTGCAGACAGCAGGAGACACGTACTCGTAGGCGCTTCCGCAGCCGTAGGGCCAGCAGCCATCACAACAGTATTGCTTTGTGCGGGACATTGACCTTACAGCAGCCATTCACCAGCAAATTCTTCCTTTCACAAATATATCCTAGCTCGTCCGAGATGAGGTGCTTCCCTTGGATGGAGTTCCAGCAGTGATTGCTCGGCCGACTGCTATTGCCCAAGTTAAACTGCACTCTCCATGGATGGGTTGATCATGGTCTTGAACCTGGAGGAGATTTCCTATCTCTCACAGCCCTCTCATCCTACTTGAAGATGCTGCCGAGGAAGTACACTAGCGAGAGCCCAAAGACCAGAGCGAGCACCCACCTCTTCCGCAGATGCTGGCGCCACACCATGGCCTCCAGGTTCACCGTCACGGCACATGGGACGCGGCTGCCCGGGTGCGGAACACGGCAGGCCCGGGGGCCCAGCGTCATGGCCCCTACGCGCCCAGCAGCCTCATTTCTCCCAGCAGCCACCAGGCACCGCGGCCCGGTCAGCTGGAGACAGGATAAGTTTAAAGAAAACCTTATCTATACACATAGGCAAACTACTGAAAGTCAAAAATACCCACTTGCTAATACGAAAATGATGGTTGAAAAATCTTAAAATGACATGTTTGAAAAATTACACATTATCTACAGAGGAATATCATAGTCGGTGGAGGGAAGCATTCAGTGGAACAATATTTTTAATGTGCTGAAAGAAAAGACCAGACAACCCAGAATTCTATATCCAGTGAAAATATTCTTTAGGGGTAAAGATGAAATACAGGCATTTTCAGATAAAGGAAAAGGACTCATTAACATTTGCTTGCTTGCTCTGTAAGATATGCTAAAGAAAGTTCTTCAGACTGAAGAAAAATAGTATCAGAGAGAAACCTGAATCTTTAGGAATGAAGGAAGAGTGAAATAAATGGTAATTAGCTGGTTACTATGAGAGTACTTTTTCTGGGAGGCTGAGGTGGGAGGATTGCTTGAGCTCAGGAATTTGAGAAATATCTGAGCAAGACTGGCAGCCTTCCTCCATAAAAAAAAAAAAAAATTCACTAGGGTCCAGGTGCAATGGTTCACACCTGTAATCCTAGTAGTCTGGGAGGCTAAGGTGGGTGGATCACTTGAGCTCAGGAGTTCGAGACCAGCCTGAGCAAGAGTGAGACACTGTCTCTACTAAAAATAGAAAAATTAGTTGGGCATTGTGGCAGGTGGTATAGTCCCAGCCACTCGGGAACCTGAGGCATGAGGATTGCTTGAGCACAAGAGCTTGAGGTTAGTATGAGTTGTGGTGACTCCACAGCACTCTATCTAGGGCAACAGAAAGTCTCTCAAAAGAAAAAAAAAAAAGCAAGTCTCATGGTGCAGTCCTGTAGTCCTAGCTACTCAGGATGCTGAGGCAGGATTGCTTGAGCCCAGGAGTTGGAGGTTGCATTATTAAGCTTCTTGGAAGATATAGTTGATATACCGTTATAATAATCAGCCAGGTGTGGTGGAGTATACCTATAGTCCCAGCTACTCAGAGGCTGATGTGGAAAGATTGCTTGAATCTAGGAGTTTGAGGCCAGCCTGGGCAATATAGTATGGCCTTGTCATTAGAAAAAAAGAAATCCATAATGATAAAAGATAATTGATCAGGAAGACACAGGAATTATCCCTGTGTGTCCACTAAATCATAGAGCCTCATAACATTGACACAATAATTGATAGAATTAAAGGGAGTTCTGAAATCTTTAAGTAGATTTTAAGACCATCTCTCATCATTTGATAGAACAGCTAACAAAAATTGCTCAAGAAAGAGCTGAACAACACAATCAGCTACCTTGATCTAATTGACAGTTACAGAGTATACATTCAATAGCTGCAGAGTACTCATTGTTTTCGGAGTACTATACAGTACATGTGTAGTCCTCAAGGTAAACTATATGTTTGGCTGTAAATAAATCTCATTAAGTTGGAAAGGCTGGAAAAGTGCATTTTAAGAATTATAAAGCATTGCTGAGGGATTTTAAAGGAAATTTAAATGGGAGACATTTCATATTTGTTGAATCAAAGACTCAGTATTGTTAAGATGCAGTCCTTCCCAAATTGATGTGTAATTTGACACAAAATTCCAGCTGGGTTTTGTAGAAATTGACAAGCTAGCTCTAAAATTCATATGGAAAATAAAGGGATCCAGAATAGCCAAAATAATTTTGAAAAAGAAAAATGAAGTTGGAGGACTCACACTTCCTAATTTCAAAACTCACTATAAAGCTGCATCTATTAAGACATTGTGGTACTGGCAGAAGCATACATCAGTAAATCAAAGAACAAAATTGAAATTGCAGAAATAAACCCTTATATTTATGGTCATTTGAGTTTCAACACAGATGCCAAGGCAATTTAATGAGGAGTCTCCTGTATCCACAGGTCCTACATCCATGAATTCAACCAACCATGGACAAAATATTTTTTTTAAAGTACAATTAATAATACAAATAGAGTAATACAATATAACAACTATTTTCATTTGTATTAGTTATTATAAATAATCTAGAAATGATTTAAAGTCTACAGGAAATACAACTATTATGTAACCATAATAATTTTTTAAGAACTACATGAAAGGACGTGTGTAAGTTATATGTAAATATTATACCATTTGATATAAGGGGTCTTGAGCATCCTAGGGTTTTGGTAACCATAAGACATTCTGGAACCAATCCCCTAATGATGCTGAGGGATGACTATAAGTGAACTTTACACGCTCAACTCAGTTAATAAAAACTAACTCCAAATGGATCGGGTGCTTAAACGTAAGAGCTAAAAATATAAAAAATTTTGGAAGAAAATATAGAAAGAAAAACTTAAAGACCTTGAGTTAAGCAAAGAATTCTGAGGTGTGATATCAAAAACATAATCTATAAAAAGAAAAATTGACAAATTAGAACATTATCAAAATTCAGAAACTTTATGCTCCAAAAATACCAGAAAATGAAAATCAAGCCACAAGTGGAAAGTTAGGCCAATTACATAGTTGGCAAAGGACTTGAACCCATAGTATACAACTTCCTCACATAAATCAATAGAAAGAAAGATCAGCAACAACCCAAGTAAAAAATAGGCAAAAGATCTGAATAGATATTCCATGTAAGAACACGAATTTCTTCTGTTTTGTCTATAAATAAGCTAAAAAATATCATTAGTCATTAAGGAAACACCATTTGAAACCATAAAGAGATATCATTTCATATTATTAGAATGGCTGCAATCCAAAAGACAATAACAAATATTGGAGAGGATGTGGAAAAATGGGAATCCTGATATAGTGCTTGGGAGAATGTAAAATGGCACAGCCAGTTTGGAAAACAACTTGGGAGTTTCTTTATAAGGTAAACATGATGGCTTTGAGCCCAGGAATTGGAGGTTGCTGTGAGCTGTGATGCAACAGCACTCTATCCAGGGTGACAACTTGAGGCTCTGTCTCAAAAAAAATAAAATAAAATAAAATAAAATTGGAAATGTTCTAAAACTTGGTAAATTTACTATAGAAATTATTAAATTGTATACCAAATATGAGTGAATTTTATGATGTGTGAATTATACCTTAGTGAGGTTTCCTTTTTAAAAAAATACAGTGAAATTCAGTTAGAGGTCACTAATAATAAGAGATCTAGGAAAACCTAAACATATTCCCAAATAATTTATGAATCAAAGGTAAAATCATACAGAAGATTAGAATGTTATTTGACTACAATGAGCAAAAACTACAACATACCAAAATTATGGGATACAACTAAGAGGTACTTAGAGATGATCTTACAGCTTTAAATGCTATATTAGAAATGAAAAATCACTTAAAATTAATGATTAATAGTTCCACCTTAAAAATGGAGACAAATAAGAATAAAGTAGAAACAAGGAAATAATAATAACAGGGAAATCAATAAAACTAGAAAGATAAAATATTAATTAAACCAAAAGCTGACTCTTTAAAAAGAACAACAAAGTTGACAGATTTTTGAGTAGTAAGAAAAAGAGAATCACTAATAATCAGATAGTCCCACTTTGATACTGCTGCTTTCTCTTCATAAAGAAGTTTTGTTTTGTTTTGTTTTGTTTTTTAAATAGATTCCCACTCAGTCGCCCTGGGTAGAGTGCTGTGGTATCAAAGCTGACAACAACCTCAAACTCCTGGGCTCAAGTGATCCTCTTGGCTCAGCCTCTCAAGTAGCTGGAATTACAGGTGTGCTCCACCATGCCTGGCTAATTTTTGTATTTTTAATAGAGATGGGGTCTCAGGCTATTCTTGAACTCCTGAGCTCAAGCAATCCACCCGCCTTGGCCTCCCAAGTGCTAGTATTATGCACATGAGCCACTAGGCCCAGTCCAGTAGAATTAACTTAAAGATTAAAATAAATAATGTTTTTAAAGCCTTATACTAGGTTCATTTTATTGCTCTTTGCTTTATTGCACTTCACATTTTTTACAGTGAAGGTTTGTAACAACCCTGTGTCCAGCAAGTCCATTAGTGCCATTTTTCCAATAGCATGTCCTTACTTCATGGGACATTTTGGTAATTCTTATAATATTCCAAACTTTTTCACCATTATTATACAAGTTATGGTGATATGTGATCAGTAATTTTTGAAGTTACTATTGCAATTGTTTGGGAGCACCATGAGCTGTGCCCAGATAAGATGGCAGACTTAATCTATAATTATATGTATTCTGACTATTCCACCAACTGGCCATTCCCCTGGCATGTGCTCTATCCTCAGGCCTCCCTATTCCTTGAGACACAAAAATTTTTAAAATAGGCCAATTAAAGTGCCTACAGTGACTTGCTTTTTTTTTTGAGACAGAGTCTCATTTTGTCACCCTGGATAGAGCGCTATGGCATCATAGCTCACAGCAACCTCCAATTCTTGGGCTCAAGCAATCCTCTTGCCTCAGTTTTTCTATTTTTTTTTTCTTTAATAGAGACAGTCTCACTTTTGCACATGCTGGTGTCAAACTCATGAGCTCAAGCAATCCACCAGCCTCAGTCTCCCAGAGTGCTAGAATGACAGGCATGAGCCATTGTACCCAGCCCAGTGGGAGCTGTTCTTAATGAAGCCCAAATGAGCAGGCCTAGGTATAATTAGCCAAGTAATTAAAAGACTTCTCATGAAATAGTTAGGCTAGATACTGCTTTTTTTCTTAACAATAATGATTAACTAGGAAATTAGAGTAAAATGGTTTGAAATCTGTCGGGACTAAGAGTGAAGGAGAGATTCTAAGGACAGGCATTGAGATGAGGTAGAAGAAAAATAGGGTTCTGGCTCAGCACCTGTGGCTCAAGCGGCTAAGGCGCCAGTCACATACACCTGAGCTGGCAGGTTGGAATCCAGCCCAGGCCTGCCAAACAACAATGATGGCTGCAACCAAAAAAAAAAAAAAAAAATGGCTGGGCATTGTGGCAAGCTCCTATAGTCCCAGCTACTTGGGAAGCAGAAGCAGGAATTGGAGGTTGCTGTGAGCACCTTGGGAGGTCAAGGCAGAAGGATTGCTTGAGGCTAGGAGGTTAAGACCAACCTGAGCAAGAGTGAGGCCCTGTCTAAAAATAGAAAAAAATTAGCCAGGCATTGTGGCTGCCTATTGCCCCAGCTACTAAGGAGACTGAAGCAGGAGGATTGCTCAAGCCCAGGAGTTTTGTGGTTGCAGTGAGCTATGGTGGTACCACTGTACTTCAGCCTCAGCAACAGAGCAAGACCCTGTCTCAAAAACAAAACAAAAAATTCCGTAATCAGTCCAGAACTTTTTGTTGTTGTTGGAAAGCTCCACTCTACTTAAAGTATACTGAAATATCTACCAACCAGGCTCGGCGCCTGTGGCTCAGCGGGCTAAGGCGCCAGCCATGTAAGCCTGAGCTGGCGGGTTCAAATCCACCCTGGGCCCGCCAACCAACAATGATGGCTGCAACCCAAACAAAAATAGCCGAGCGTTGTGGCGGGTGCCTGTAGTCCCAGCTACTTGGGAGGCAGAGGCAGGAGACTCGCTTGAGCCCAGGAATTGGAGGTTGCTGTGAGCTGTAATGCCACGACACTCTACCCAGGGCGACAGCTTGAGGCTCTGTCTCAAAGAAAAAAAAAAAAAAAAGAAAGAAAGAAAGTGTGGGTGATTATATATTGGTTTCATAATAGTACTGAGTACATTGGGGATAATTTTTCTTCCATTCTTAAGATACTTTACTAAGAATATGTTCCAGATCCATCCATATAAACAATAAAGAGGTGAAGTCTCCATCTTTTTTTAAAATTGCATAATATTCCATGGTATACATATACCACAATTTATTAATCCATTCATGGGTCGATGGGCACTTGGCCTTTTTCTATGACTTGGCAATTATGAATTGGGCTGCAATAAACATTCTGGTGCAAATATCTTTATTGTAAAGTGGGTTTTGGTCAGTATTTCTTAGTTTTAAAAAGCATTTCTTAAAATCAATGGAGTGAATAACAGTTTCCCTCTTTAGGGAGAAATATAAGAGAAAGTTATTTAGAAAGTCTGGAAAGGGCTGGGGACACAGTGGTTCATGCCTGTAATCTCAGTATTTTGGGAGGCTGAAGGATCTCTTGAAGGCAGGAGTTTAAGACCAGCCTGGGCAACATAGGGAGAACCCATCTCTACAAAAAAATAAAAAATGAAAACAACCAGATCTGGGGTTGTATATTTGTAGTCCTAGCTACTTGAGAGGTGAGGCAGGATCGCTTGAACTTGGGATTTGGAGGTTACAGTGAGCCAGGATCATGCCAGTCTGAGTGAAAGAAAAACAAGAACTTGGGAGGCTGAGGCAGAACAATCACTTAAGCCCAGGAGTTGGAGGTTGCTGTAAGCTGTGACGCTACAGCACTCTACCAAGGGCAACATAGTGAAATTCTGTCTCAGAAAAGAAAAGAAAAACAACAACAAATCTTTGAAAGCTAGCATGACTCACTCCTCCCATTGTTTCCCTTTTTAAGGGTACCAAGCTGGCTTTGGTTTAACCTGCTCATTTCTGACAGAATAATGCAGAGGGCCAGTTTAATCTAACCTATACTTGTATAACTTGTAAACAGAATCATTCTGTTTACAGGATGTAAGTTTCCATTGAGAAAAACATGCTTTTTAAAAAATAAACTTCCCTTAAAAATCCAAGCGGATTAACTAGAGGAACATTTAGGGGAGAGTGGGAGGAAAGTTCTATTTTGTTTTCATTTTTCTTTGAAATTCGAAACTTACCCAGTTAGCTTTGCAGAACTAACATTCGCATCCTTTGTGCCAGTGGACGCCAAGAGTTTCAGTCAGTAATTGTTGGAGGGCGCAGTGGTGTGGGCCAGGCATGGTGAGCCTCAAAGTGCTTGAATTTTTATGTTGTTTTTACCTCTCCTTCTCACATGTATGTGTCCTCACAAGGCCTCCTTATCAGCCTGGGCCGTGGTATTGGCCTAATTCTTTAAGATATGATTCATATCCACTACTTTTTCCAAGGTTCCCTCACCCGGAGCCAACTTTCCTATAGATACAGAGGCACCGTGCATAGAGCTCATGGAAATGTTTCTATTTTAATTTTTTTAATAGAAAGAAAAATGAACATAACAATAATGACACATGATAAGCCTAGGTGATATAGCTTTTTTTTTTTTTTGAGACAGAGTCTCACTCTCTTGCCCATGCTAGAGTGGTATGGCATCAACCTAATTCACAGCAACCTCAAACTCCTGGGTTCAAGCGGTCCTCCCTCCACAGCCTCCCAAGGAACTGGGACTACAGGAGCCCACCACCACATCTGGCTAGTTTTCTCATTTTTAGTAGAAACAGGGTGTCACTCTTGCTCAGGCTGGTCTTGAACTGAGCAATAGCAATCCTCCTGTCTCAGCTTCCCACAGTGCTAGGAGTATAGGCATGAGCCACTGCACCTGGCCCCTTGGTCTCTTCTTTTTGCTTTACAAAGTGACTACTGTTTTGTGATCTGACGGTTTGGTATCCTGGTAACATGATGTATTCTGAAGTGTTAAATTAATCTCCCTCCATCAGTTAGTCAATCTGTTAACAAATACTGATCAAGAATCCCTTCTGCTATGTGACCATAACAGACGGTACCTTGTGGAAGACAAGCATCGAACAAAGAAATGTACCAGATGCTACCCAGAAATACAGGGCACCAGAAAAAACAGAGGGCTGTCTTCTAAGTGCATCTTAAAAATATTTAACTTTGATTATATCCTTACAGAAATTCTTTGTATGTTTAACAGCAAATATGAATATTAATTCTTTTTTTCTCCTACTTTTTATAAAAGGTAGACTGTTCAACAAAAAAGTACAACACAATTAAAATGAGCAAAGGGCTTGAATGGACATTTTCCCAAACAAGACCTACAGATAGTCGATAAGTATATGAAAAGATTCTCAACATTACTGATCATGGGGCTGGGTGTAGTAGCTTCCATCTGTAAACCTAGGACTCTGGGAAGCTGAGGCAGGTGGATTGCTTGAGCTCGGGAGTTCAAGACCAGCCTGGGCAGGAGCAAGACCCTGTCTCTAAAAACTAGCTGGGTGTTGTGGCGGCTACTGGGGGCAGTCGCTCCAGTAATCCTAGCACTCTGGAAGGCTGAGGCAAGAGGATCCCGTGAGCCTGAGAGTTTGAGGTTGCTGTGAGCTATGATACCACAGCACTCTACCCAAGGTGAAAGAATAAGACTCTATCTCAAAAAAATTAATAAAATAAAAATAAAATAAAATAAAAATCACTTTGTTTCACCTAACTAGGCAGCCTATTATATACACTCTTTACCTTGAATTATTCATTAAGTAATGTATGTTGGAAATCTTTCCATAATCTCTCATGAAGAGTGTTATTATTCTCTTTTTTATAGCTGAATAGCATTCAATCTCAATCCAAATCTCCCTCAGTAGGTTTGGTATCAGTTGGTACTCACCCTAACAATAAATGAGAGTTCCTGTTCCTTTACAGCCTCCATACTGTGTTGTTAAATTCATTAATAACTTTATCCATTCATGTTATGAAGAATAACTCTAGCATCTTTACATGCATGATTCAATTTTTCTGTGTGCATATTCATATGGACTCACTTGTGGAATGTTTTATTAATTCAAGGAGCTCTTTATGGAGGGAGACGAGCCTGTAGTATTTCCCAGTAATAAATATTTTGTCTCAATTAGTTGTATGTGGTTATATATTTCTTAATTTCAACTAGATTTTTCTCTATGTAGCCTTTTTAAAACTGTGGTTATGTTTGTCAGTTTTTTCAAAGGTTCTATATTTTGAGTGATAGGACATCCTTGATTTAAAACTTCAAAGGGAGTATTCCAAGTTTTCTTCTATTATTTCTATAGTCTCTATTTTTTTAACCTTAAATCTTTTATCTGTTTGGAACGTGTCTTAGTTTGAGCCTATAGTATTGTCTAATATAGCTTGACAAAAATATCCAACTTTGTTTTTTTCAGTAAGCTTACCTGGTTTTCCTAACACCATTTACTGATCAGTCCTTTTCCCTATCTCCATAGTTGGAAACACAATTGAGTCTATCTTGTCTTCCTTTCCTCTTCTATTGATTTTTCTTTTTACTCTTGTTTCTGTCCTCTACTGTTTTAATTATTGGGGCTTTAAGGTATATTCAATATCTAGTTTTGCTTATTCTCCCTCACCATTCTTTTCCCATAGTTCTTGTAGCTATTCTTGCATCTTTCTCCATATTAACTTTAAGATCAACTGGCTAACTCAAAAATAAAAAAACACTTTTGTTATTTTTATTTGCACTGTGTTACATTTATCCATTAATCACAAGAAATTGATATTTTTAGGATGCACAATCACTTTTTCTAAAAGCCTGGGATGTCTGTTCCAGTCTTCTCGCGTGACTATCAATAATGTTTTAAGATGTCCTAAATCGATCTTGCACATTTCTTGTTCACTTACTCCTACACACTTTGTTTTTGTTGTTTTATTGTAATAAGTAGGGTTCTTCCATTACATTTTCTAACTGCTTATTTTTTATATAGCAAAACTATAAAATTCTGTATATCAATATTGTACTCAGCTGTTACCATACATTTGCATATCATTTTCAGTAGTCTTCTTGATGATTTTTTGTGTTTTCTAGTAATAATACAATCATAATATCTGGAAAAAGTGATGGTTTTACCTCTTTGTTGAATTTTTTACCATGGGTCTCTTTCTCAATCTTATTGCATTAAATCGTTCCTCCAGTAAGCTTGATGGCAGTATTTCTAGTATTTTCTGTTATGTAAGATTCTTGGAGTTTCTTAGAGTAGATGAGCTCTAATTATTTTTTCTCCGCCACTTACTGAGAAACATTAGGCAAATCATGTAAATTCTCTGATTTATATGCATATCTATCAAATGAGAGAAATAAAAATACCTACATCACAGAAATGTGCTATGTAAATAATCCTTGTTATTCCTTTTCCCTCCTGTAGAGAATGCTTTTCCACCACACTCTTTTAGGAATAGTGAACTTGGACTTCCCTTTGTGGCTCTGAACCTTTTTTCAATTCCATTCACAACACAGTTTCTACATATATTCCAAGGTTGGAAAGAAAAAGTGTTTTTTGAACGATGAGCAAATTCCTTTGCTGACATTTAACCAACGTGTATTCCAAACCTGAAGCTTTTTTGGAAGCCTAAGAAAATGTTGGTCACTTTCTTGTAAAATAGTGAAATTTTAAAAAAAAAGTGTTTATGTACCTCAGCCCTTCCTGACTGAGTTGGAAGTGCGTGCACTGGGGTGTTATTATTTTGTGGTGTTTCAGTTCTGGGAAAAATGAAACTGAGAAAATATAGGAAATTTTTCAAGATTTTTGGTTGTGAAAGCTTTCTCTCCCCACCCCCTTCCACTTTGGTTAACATTGAGAAGGTCATATAAATTTGATTCAAATGTGGATCTTCTGAAAACCAATTCTGGTCAGTGATTCAGACTGACAGACATCTCCTTCTCTTGAAGTGTTAATTCAGGGTTTTAGGGAATCAGTTGCATGTCTAGAGATAGGGCAGTAGTTGTTCTTTCACCCTCAGACACAACTTTACCACCTGATAGCCTTGACTGAACGTAAAATAATTTGCTTTTGTAGCATGTTTGTAATCCTTTTAAAAAATGAACTTCCATAACTGGTTTCTGTGCAGAGTTAGGGCCTTGGTCCAATCTGATAAGATTTGCAAATTTACTTTTCCTTTTTAAGAAGCCACCCAGAAAGCAGGCTTCACTCCTTACAGGCTTTTAGTTACTTGAAGTTTTATATATCAACTGCCTCCCTCACTCCGCCCAGGCAGTCATCTAAGCTTGAAAAGTAAAATGCGTGGTCACTGGAATGTCCCTCTGTTTTCTAACACTGCTTGCCTTCCTCTGTGAGAAGCTCTCTGAGGACTTATGTGAAAGTTATTTTTCCAGCAGGACCAGTAGCCTTTTCTCTTGGCTTTCTGTCCTATCGGTGTCTTTGGAGATACCTCTGGCTTTGTTCCGTGGCTGGGCTTCAGAAGGGAGTTTCATACTCCCTCATTTTCCTGGATTCAGTTCTGTGACTACACTCCAAGTAGGAGGAATTTGCCCTTTCTGGAAGGATTGTGGAGCAATTTGGCATGAAAAGCTAATGAGGCCTTAATGTATTCTCTCGTGGAGCTCGGTATAAGGAGGACACTGTCTTCCCCAGACATGCTACGGATTTGTTTGCTGACCTTAAAGGCACGCATATTTGAAAACATGTTCCTTCTTTATACAGGGTGGGCATAAAGTGTGAGTGCAATTTACCAAGTTAAACTATTTTAAATTGCATGCGAACTTTATGTCCCCCTTATATATAATCTTTTATATACTTTTGCTTAAGTGAAATATTTTAGTATGTTTTACAATTTTATAAATAAATACACAGAGGTTCCCAAAAATATATACGTGTCTTGAGAAAGGAAAACACTGTATTAAGATTATAATACTCCATATATACCCATAACAAAAGATGAATACAGGTCACGTTTGAGCACCTCGTGTAATTGCAGAAGTCAGACACGACTGGAGTATTACAATTTTAATACAGTGTTTTCCTTTCTTAAAATGTGGTTGCATTTTTTGGCACCCTCTGTATGTGATCATCTTTTGTGAATCTCAAATGGAAAGCATAATGAGATAAAATATTATCAAAGCATGCTATAATTCTTTACAGGGAGAGTCTTTTGGAAACCCTTGCTTACTGTCCCAACAGTAGCAGCTATCATTGTTTATGTTAGTTTACTTTATGCGAGTCCTTACCAAAGCAAATTTAGCGAATTAGAATAAAAACCAAAATAGAATGCATTCATATAAATCTGTCAAAAAACTTAACCCCTTTGCAGACATACCCAGCCTCCTGGAGGGACCTGGCACAGCAGAGTATACGGCTCCCTTATCAGACCACCATCCAAAGGGCTTTAAGTTAACTCAGTAATGAAACGGAGTCAGGAAAGAAAAAAAAAAAAATGTTCATTTCAGTGGGAGAAAATGTGTATAAATTAAAATGAACAACCTAGAAAATGACAGTATGTGTCCAATTTATGATTTTTCTCATTAGGTAAACTTCAGAGGACAAAGACCACCTCCCCCTTGCTCACTACTATATCCCTAACTGTTAGCAAAATGCAATCAAAGTCTGTGGATTGATCGGTTTATTGATTGATCACTGGGGAATGTAATCACTTCCACCTTTGAAACAGTCTGCAGAGGAAAGGATGTCTATCTCTCATTGCATAGATCTAACGAGAAAGCAAAGTGTGATGGGCCAGAATCAATTCCGAGGTAATGAGGAACAGACTCTGTTCAAGGGAAATGGTTTAAATTACTCGAAAAGCAAAATTTTGCATTTACTGTAAGATATAGTGGTAAAACATTGAGTGTTTGCTTTCTACCGATAGTGTAAACATTACTCCAAGACGTAGTCTCTGGAAATAATTTCGCTCTTATTTTTCTATGCATGTTCCGTTCTGGAGACTTGTTGCAAAAATCGATGGAAAGTTATTTTCTTTAAGTGACAGTTTGTTTACAGAAATTCCTTGAAATCTTGATGGTTATTGAAAAGGCTGAAATAAATGTGCCCTGAAACTGCCTGTTTCAGGGATAATCCACACCTTCCAAAGTAGTACCATACTTTGTTAGTAAATCACCTAAAATCCATAAAGGTCATAGAGACTGTTCCCTTTGTAGAAAATGAAATATTTTTGATTCAATCCTAAAAACATATTGGGAATCATCCCTGTGTTTTAGGTTGAAGGGTACAGAGTAATTTATTCCAAAATTGTGGAGGCCAAATATCATTCCCTCCCCAAGTTTGTGTAATAATCTATTTATCTGTGGGCAGATGACCGCTCCGTGTAATCAGACGCAGACTTTGTCGAGTTAAGTCTAAGTAAACACAGCTGAACATAAGCAAGTCAGACTACAAGGTTTTTTTGAGCTTTGCCAATAGCATGTGACCTTGAAGAATGCTGAATTTTTACTACAGTCTGCTTTCAATGGAAAAAAGAATTCTTTTTGTTTCAAATTAACCAGTGATGATTAGAAGCTTGTTATGTTCTAATTTTTAGATGGAAGACAAATGAACATCACGCATGAACCCAACAAAAAAGACCATCTTCCTGAGGGGGTTATTCCCATGTTAGCAAGCTCAATGTACATTGGGGAGGAGAGGGTAGAAGCCCATTTAGTGAAGTTTCTTTCTAAAAGAAAATCTTTTTATTTGTTTATTTGCATTTTGTGGGGTTTTTTTTTTTGTCTTTGTGCCATTTCAGCGGATTAAAATTGTGGTTTCAAATGCCACTGGCAAATAAACTTTATTGATTTATCCTTTCTTTAAAAAGCATCTGTCCTCAATAGAAATTCTCATTAACTGCTCTAGGCTTTCCACAAGTCCCTTTTTTCTTCTCCTTTTCCTCTTAAAATACATTTCTTTTCAGTCATCTAATACCTTCTTTTCTCCTAGTGTGGAATCTGATATTAAATTTTTTTACGCTCACTTTGTGGCAAAAGGTGAGAAGCTTGGTAAAAGATGGCTTGGTAGAGATTTTTCTAGAAATGCCAAGCTTTTCAATATTCTCTGACTGACTACAGCCAGATGGATCCGTTGGGCCTTCTTTTCTGTCACTTAAGGGAACATTTGTCTTCTCCTCCACCCTTTAGGTATATATTTCCTTTGAAGAGAGAATACAATATATATAAAGGGTGTGTGGCCAATAAAAATTTTTTAAATAATTTATCTTTCAAGACTTTAGTGTTTTACACAGATTTTTTTTTAAATCATATGTTGAATAATAAGAGCTGAGTATATGGAGAAATATTTAGAACTATGCACTAAAATATTATTCTGTACTTAGATTCATATAAAACTCTTTTGTTTGTTTATTTACCTTTTTATGCTTGCTGAATTTCTACATAAAAAGAAACACTAGGAGGAGAAAAATATCAAAATTCTCACATTTCTTTGAGAAATGTTTTGTTTTGTTTTCCAGTTTTTGGCCGGGGCCAGGCTTGAACCCGCCACCTCTAGTGTATGGGTCCGGCGTCCTACTCCTTGAGTCATGCACCCCGAAAATTCTCACATTTCCAAATACGATATGTTGCTAAGTGATCCAGCATCATGGTGTTTTTTTTCCTCTGTCTCTCTCCCTTTTAAAAATTTTTTTTCTGTAGACCATGGCATCATACCCCTCTGAGTACCCCTATCAGTATCCACGCTGGAAGGTGGATCATACCCCTATCAGTATCCACGCTGGCAGGTGGATCATACCCCTATCAGCGTCCACGCTGGAAGGTGGATCATACCCCTATCAGCGTCCACGCTGGAAGGTGGATCATACCCCTATCAGCGTCCACGCTGGCAGGTGGATCATACCCCTATCAGCGTCCACGCTGGCAGGTGGATCATACCCCTAT
>CAUYON010109838.1:0-29339 GCA_963573935.1 Arctocebus calabarensis | reverse complement strand
TACCAAGAGTGGCGGGTTCAAACCTGGCCCCGGCCAACCTGCAACAAAAAAATAGCTGGGTGTTGTGGTGGGCGCCTGTAGTCCCAGCTACTTGGGAGGCTGAAGCAGGAGAATTCCCTGAGCCCAGGAGTTGAAGGTTGCTGTGAGCTGTGATGCCACAGCACTCTACCCAGGGTGACAGCTTGAGGCTCTGTCTCCAAAAAAAAAAAAAAAAAAGAAAGAAAGAGTACTTGCCATTACTACCTGTGATGTGCTCTGATGATGTTTATTCTATTTCATAGTGCTTACTACAGACTGAATTGATTTCACAGCCCACCAATGGGTGATGCCCAAGTTGAAAATTTTTGCTCCTGAAAACAACTTTTCCTCCATAAGGATGGTATTGTTTCAAAATCTTAATTGCATTATAATCCTTATCACTCTGAGTGATATAAAGTATAAAACTATCAAGTACGTTATATCCAGTTCCTATAATGAGAACTCTGGTACTAAGGGTAATTCTACAGTTAGTTAGGGTCTAGTTGTTTCCTTTGCAGATTAACTTCATCTCCGTAAGGTGATGGACAGCAAGATAACTCCTTTCTGTAACTCAGAGAGGGCAGGAGGAGGATACTTGTCTCTCATAATGTTCCGCTAAGTTATAACTTGTGGCCTTGATTAAAATAGTGTATTATAGTGATGGAAATTCAGGTCATTGATTACCAAACATGGCTGGTGGTCAAGATTTTCTGGAAAACTTAAAAACCCAGAATCTCACTCAGAAACATATTTTCATTACTCCTTTGACTGAACAGTCCTACTTCTAAGGATCAACTCTGGAGACTTCTTGGTGGATCAAGTGTGAGATTGTCACATTTTATTATGACGCAGTTATAAAAATAATAGAGGCTGAGGATGGCGGCTCATGCTAGTAATCCTAGCACTCCGAGAGGCTGAGGTAGGAGGATCTCTTGAGCTCCTGAGGTCAAGGCCTGAGCAAGAGTGAGACCCCCATCTCTAGAAAAAACTACAAAAATTAGCTGGTGTGACAATAGCACCTATAGTCCCAGCTACTTGGGAGCCTGAAGCTGGAGGATCACTTGAGCCCTTGAGTTTGCAGTGAGTGAGCTATGATAACACCACTGCAATCTAGATGTCTCAAAAAATTAAAAAAAAAAAAAGGGCTGAAGGAGACGTCCATGATATATAGGGTATATAGGTTTGGCGGGTTGGGAGGGAGAGGGAGTGATGTGAGATTTAGAAATAAGTATGCCTTCTTATATATTTCTGATTTTGAATCATGTAAATATTTTACATACTAAAAAAGCATGAGATTAATTTAAAAATAAAAAAACTCTAAAATCGAAAACAGAAATATATAAGCCTTACCACACATCAAATTACAAACATAACCACACAGAGGAAGAAGAAATTATTTCTAGTGAAAATTTTGAATGTAATACTCTGTGCATCCTTAGTGAGATGTAATCTAAGTGATCAAAGACGACTCAGAAGTGTTAAGTGTAAGGAAACTTACACATCCCTTGGTGACTTTGACTGCTAGTAATAACATCAGTGTTTATTGTAAAATAATTTTTGCATATTTTTGGGGGGAAAATAAGTAAATGTTTTAAGAGACAAGATTTTCAGTGAAAGCAAAGGATGATGTGTGAATATGAAATCAAAGGATTTAAGAAAAAAAATTGTGTAATGTTAAATTTGAATCGGAACTATCTCTAAAGGAACCAGGTTCCCATAAAGAAATGGCTACTTCCAAGTCTGAAGCACTTGAGTAAAAATAGAATCTGTACTATCTCGTGCCAGGAAGCAAGAAAGTCCTCACACACAGGAACCAGCTTGAGGCAGCTTCCATTCACCAAATTTGGAACAAATTAAACATTTCAAAAGAATAACTAAATGATTATAAAACATTGAATAAAAAAACACCCCATGAGTTCTGAGAAGAGAGAGAGACAAATTCATTTGCTACCAGTGGAGGTGACATTTATATCAGCATCTTATTCTGGAAATAGGTAAGAAATTATTTATCATGTCATTTCTTGAAAGAATTGTGGAAACCAGTTAGTGTCTGAAAGTTCTTTTTTACAAAAAAATGTCAACTCATTTACATGGAAGAAATAATAGAATTAGAAAAATGATCATTTTGGAATCTCTGCAGAAGTAATTGTGTTCAAGCAAAGATAATCAATAGATACCCAAACCACTAGGTAAGAAGGAAGATAATCCACACCCCCACATCCTCGCAGACCAGATGTTAACTACAAAGTGGGGGGCGGGAGCAGGAAACCCTTACCTTGACACGAAGATACTTGATTACCTAACATAGTGATCAGGCCTGGTGTCACCGACAGACAAGTCGAAACTATTTAGTTCCTGTTATGTCATCTGATTACAGTGTCATTATGAAGCATCTGTGCCAAAAACGTGCAGCCTAAAGCTAATCAAGCTTTTAGACCCAATTCCCAGTGTACAAGAAAAGGGAGGATTAAAAAAACCCCAAACAAACAAGTTAAATGACACCAGGAAGAGACAGGACTGATTGCTAACAAGGCAGCATTTTCCTTGTAGCTACTGCAGAGTTAGTACAAGAAGTCTGAAGAGCCTTTCAGTGAAGGTAGCTACACAGGGGTTGTTTTCCTTCAGTGCTTGCTGAGACTTATTCCTTCGTAAGGATAAAATGCTGATACTGCCGATCCAGGTTTTATATCCAACTGGAAAGGAATATTCTCATGCTATGCAGAGGAACACTTCCAATTTCAACATGAAAAAGCGATTTAAATTTAAGAAACATTGAGCTCTACCTAAAATTGGAGACTTTCTAAATAGAAGAAGGAACTGTTTTTGTCTAAATACGGGCATTTTGATTGCTTGATTCCACTGATCCTTTTTGCTGCTTGCTACATTAAATTCTCATTGGGCGTGCACTTGCCTTTTTTGCCATGAAAGTAAATTAATCTCTAACACGGATTTAAATGTTCTTCTTTAGACTTCTAACTGGGCATGTTTCGTTGATGCTGTTACATTGCTGTGGCATTCTGGACTTAGCAAATGGCATTACAAATCACCTTTCTTAAATTATGTCTAAGCTTAGGCAGAATAGCAGAGAGTGTATGATTCATTTCTTCCCTACAGAGTGGAGAGAGCTTCAGCTAAGAGCTGTCTTTGGTTTGGAGGAGAGAGAATCCGGGAGAGAGCAGAGCAGCTGAGTCCTGTTTTTGAGACAGGAGAAAATTCACGCTCACACTTTCGAGGCTGCCAGGCAGCCTAGCTTCTGAGCAGAACTGCCCTGTTTTTGCCACTGGCAACTCCACCTTTTCTGTTCCCAGAAACAACCTCCAGTTTCCTCTCTTTTAGGCTCTTATTTTCTTCCCCTACTGCTTAGCACAGTTATTACTGTTGAATAATAACTATCTAGAGTTTCTTGTATACTTACAATAAATCAATTTATCTGCTGCTCTTGCTACACTCACGTTAAATCTTAAGGTAGCATTTATGCCTTTTATATATGAGTATAAGAACTAGCTTAAAGGTAGAGAAAAATGTTTACTGCATACGTCAGTTTAGCACCTGGGAGTCTTAACACCCTTTTGGTCTGAACTACTAGTTCTTTATGTGTAGCTCCTGGATTTACAGCTTGAGCATCCCCTGGGAATCAGTTAAAATGCAAATTTCCAGGCATCGTCCAACTTTCTGAATTAGAAACTGGGGATGGAGCCCAGAAGTATGTTTTAAAAACCCTCCAGATAATTTCTTTTGCACACTAAAATTTGGAAACCACTCTAAGCCACAAGATTCTCTATGCTCCTTTATTAAGTCAGCAAGCATGCTCAAGCACATTCTGTGTATAAAGAAATAATGTAACAATCTCTATCCTTAGGGTAGTAATATGCCACATAGGGAGAACAGTATTTAGGCAAAAAGCTATTACAGACCCTTCTGGCAATCTGTCTTCTCTGCTTCTGGGTGTCCTCAGCTTAGGGTCCTTAGGTAAGAGTGGGTGACCCATGTTAACCAATGGCAAAGAGGTTAACTTGTAGAAAAGAACAGATCCGGATGTGGTCAAAGACAGTGAGTTTTCAGACTCAGAGTATGAAAGAAGACTTTGGCCGGGTGTGGTGGCTCATGTCTATAATCCCAGCACTCTGAGAGGCTGACGCAGGTGGATTTCTTGAGTCAGGAGTTTGAGCCCAGTCTGAGCAAGAGCGAGACCCTCTCTCTACTAAAAATGAAAGAAAAATTAGCAGGGCATCGTGTTGGGCACCTGTAGTTCCAGCTACTTGAGAGGCTGAGGCAAGAGAATCACTTGAGTCCAGGAGTTTGAGTTCACTGTGAGCTATGATGCCAGGGCACTCTACCCAGGACAAGAGAGTGAGACTATCTATATAAAAAAAAAGATGACCTCATTCTACTTTACATTGAGAAAGAATCACTAATAACATCATTGAAAACGGTGGGAGAGGCTCGACACCTGTAGCTCAGCGGGCTAAGGCGTCAGCCATTTAAATCTGAGCTGGCGGGTTCGAATCCAGCCTGGGCCCGCCAACCAACAATGACGGCTGCAACCCCAACAAAAATAGCCGGTGTTGTGGCAGGTGCCTGTAGTCCCAGTTACTTGGGAGGCAGAGGCAGGAGACTCGCTTGAGCCCAGGAATTGGAGGTTGCTGTGAGCTGTAATGCCACGACACTCTACCCAGGGCGACAGCTTGAGGCTCTGTCTCAAAAAGAAAAAAGAAAATGGTGGGAGAGATGATAGGAGAACTGAGATGAAGGGAAAATTCAACTATGCACTGTCTGTGTACACAGCATTATTTGTCCTTAGCTTATTGACTCATCTGGTTTGAGTTCTGAGTTACAGATTCAGTTTCCTACAGAATGTGTACATTAGTTCTTTTCTCTGGCTGCATTCTACATCCCACTTCACAATCTAAAGCATAAAATAGGGATAGAATAGAGACTAGGTGAAGGATGGTGGATCATTACGTGTACACCTGCATCCCTATTCCTGGGCAGGTGCCTGAAGGCTACTGGAGGTGGGTGGTAGCACCATCTTTGTAGAAGGTAATAGGTAATAAATGGACAATTTCTCAAATTATTTTCTGAAGCTTTCACAGGTGCAAATAATTTTCTTTTAAGGCAAATGTACTTTTTGAAGACAGAAGGTAATTTCTGAAGGAAAGTTAGTAACTTAACTTGCATAACTATATAATTTTTGTTATTTAACTTATAAAATGTTTCATTTGATAAAAATATTTATATCAGCATATAAACATGTATTTATCCTTCCATGTACATTAAATAGTTCTTGAAGATATTCATAAAAGCTCGGAGGTTAATCTCTTCCATCCTTACCAGGAGACAAAAATTAAATGCCTCACTGTTAAATATAGGAGGCTGCATCCACGAACACTAGCTACGGACGGCTCAGTGTTTCCAAGCAAACCTGTGTTCCTAACTCAGTTTTAGGGAGTTGCCTTAAGGTAAAACTTGAATATTCTATCTGCCTTTCAGCAGATTGTTTTAGAAAGTTTCTGAGTGCCAAGTTACCGTAAACGATTGACACCTTGGGGACCGTTCATCTGCCCAGTTTCTCGTGATATCTAATGTTTGAATAAATAGGAAAAGTAATACTGATAACAATACTGAACACCAGTGAAAAAGAGAACGTTTTCCTTATAATGCTCCATTTAAGATCAACACACTTTTCTATGTGCTTCAAGGGAAACCCCCCGAATTGTCTTTTTTTTTTTTTAAACATCACTTTTAATGAAATAAAAGGCAGGATATCCATACACACATACATACTTTCATAAATTGATAGGTGGGTACCTTGATCTTGGGCTACCTTCATCAAAATACGCCATGATTTGTATTAGAGGCTCATGTTATTTGTTAGCTATCATTCAGACTGTTTTGTAGGCTTGGTGCCTATAGCTTCATGGCTGGGGCACCAGCCACATGCACTGGAGCTGGCAGATTCAAACCCAGCCTGGGCCTGCCAAAACAACAATGAAAGTTACAACCAAAAATATCTAGGCCTTGTGGCGAGCGCCTGTAGTCCCAGCTACTTGGGAGGCTGAGGCAAGAGAATCGCTTAAGCCCAAGAGTTTGAGGTTGCTGTGAGCTTGATGCCACGCACTCTATTGGGCATAGCATAGTGCAACTTTTGTTTCAAAAAAAAAAAGACTGTTTTGCTAGTATAGGAATAAATAACTATACACAAATTTGAATTTACAAAAATATCTTTTTAAAAAGCAGCTGATAATCCATAGAGTTTATTGAACTCGTTTTAAAACAACCAGTGGAAAAAGATTTTGTTTTCTTTTGTTTAGAGCATCATAAACCACTTAGGAAAGATCATTTTGAAAGCAACAAAAAGAACCCCTCAGTTAAGGTGTTAATATCCTCCGCAGGAGGAGGGGAATGTAAAATTTTAATTAATTAATTTACCAGATAATTAAATTATACTTTCTGTGAAAACTAAGAATGATGCCCTGAAATGCCTGTAGGAGCCAGGCAGGTGATATAAATGATGTAACAGACCATGTCTAGCTTGTAGACAATTCTTAGACAGAAGAGTTTACATCTAGTTTATTTATTTTTTATTTTTTTAGAGACAAAGTCTCACTTTCTCTCCCTCGGTAGAGTGCTGTGGCATCACAGCTCACAGCAACCTCCAGCTCTTGGGCTTAGGTGATTCTCTTGCCTCAGTCTCCCGAGTAGCTGGGACCACAGGTGCCCGGCACAATGCCTGGCTATTTTTTGTTGCAGTTTGGCTCAGGCTGGGTTTGAACTTGCCACCCTGGGTATATGGGGCCGGTGCCCTACTCACTGAGCCACAGGAGCTGCCCTACATCTAGTCTGAAGGAAGTGGTTATACTTAGCTCAGTCCATATGGTTATATTAGTCCAATATTTGCAGATTTTTTTTTGACACAAGTTCTTACTCTGTTGCCTAGGCTAGAGTGCCATGGCATCAGCCTAGCTTACAGTAACCTCGGACTCCTGGGTTTAAGGATCCCTCCTGCCTCAGCCTCCCAAGTAGCTGGGACTACAGGCACTGCCACAAGCTTAACTAGTTTTTTCTATTTTTAGTAGAAATGGTGTCTCCCTCTTGCTCAGGCTGGGCTAGTATTCCTGATCCTCCTCCTCGGCTTCCCAGAATACAAGCATGAGCCACTGTGCCTGGCCGGATTTTCTGATTCTCGGGAGAATCTAAAAATCTAGGTCTTTTAACAAAATCTTCAAATCATTTAACGATGGGAATTAAGTAATTTTAAAAAACATTGCATTTGTTAGACAAAATATACCTGCTGGATAGGATTTCCCTGGTAATTTATCAGTTTGTGACACTTTGTATTAACTCCAAATTACAGTATGCCCATCTATCTTTTTCTGCCACATAAAATGCTGAATAATAGATGTGGATGATCACATGCTCTTGTAAAAAATAGCTGAGGAAATAATCAGGCATGATGGCAGGTAACTGGGGAAGGTTCCTTTTGCACCCAGGCATTTGCAACCAGCTTGGGCAACACAGTGAGACTCCATCTTTAAAATAATAGTAGTAGTAATAATAATAATAATGTGAGAAAAGACTCACTACCATTGAATATTTTAAAAATATTTGTTGAGAAAATTAATACAATTTTTACCTTTTGGGGGTAAAGGCTTCACCAGTTCTGTACACACACCCATGTGAACTTGTATCCACAGAATGGGTAAGATAGGAAGGCTGATTTTACTCACCCAATACCACTGACTCATGGGGAGGGGGAGCCAGACTCTTTCAATCTCTTTCTCTGTATCACTATATACACTACAAGTCAATATATAGTTGCATATCTGAAAGTTCAAGGTCTATATCTTTTATTTTTTATTATACAAATGAGAAAATGTTTATTCAGGAAACAATTTAGTAGCTCTCCTTTAGCAGAATTTTACATATTAGGACAAGAAGTACATTTTCAATCAATAAGCTACATAGGGTGCAACTGGAAAGTCGCAGAAGTTTGTGCCATGCCACTATAAATGTAAGTATTATTAAAAATTACAAATTGTTTGGTGATTATTTTGATAACCTCTTGAGCTGCAGCTCCTCCCAAGAATGCAGCAATGGTTTGTGACTCAGCAGCTCCATATCGGCAAAATTCATGAACATAACCATCTTTCACCATTACAGATAGACCAAATTCTTTCAACTTTCCTATATCTTCTTCAACTTGATAGAGTTAAATATCCCTGGATGTCTACCATGTTGTTTGTGAAGTCTTATCAATAGCCCTTAACATTAAGTACCACACTATTTCATTATCTGGATTGTCCATGTTGGAAATAATTTTATCCTTAACTGTGTCCAAACCATATTCTTCAGCTAAGGATTGACATCTTACCACTCGAAGAAATGCAGAATTGCTGCAGAGTAATTTTAATTCTTTCTCTGAAATGGATTCTGGTGCCTTGCCAATGGACTGCAGTAATTTGGCTATGTGATTACCCACAGCAGCAGCATCTTTCTTTGCTTTTTCACGGTAAACATTTTGAAGTTTTATATATTGCTTGAATCTGCAGTCATATCAGGAGTTGTGCCCGGAACAGGTAAATTTCCTTGACCTTCTTTGGCCACAAATTCCTTTAAGGCACAAGCTAAAATCCTAAATGATGGAGTCTGTTTGGTGATATTTGTGCAGTGATCATCATTAAATATATCTTCAATACTTGGGATCTGAGTTGTATTTAGTGCTATATTCACATTTTTAATAGTTTCTTCAAAATTCTCTTCATCTTCTGGAGCCCCATTTTCATTCTTTAGGATTCCTTGTCTAATCAAATCTCTGAAGTCCTCTTTTTCTTTATACGTTTTAGGTGTTTGTCCATTTGTTTCACTATACCACTGTGCTAAATATTTAGCTATGCTCACAATCCATGGAGGATGGCTATGGTCCTTTCTTCCCATATGATCCAAATCACAAGACTGAAAATGTTCTCTCAGATCAGGAAATGGCTTATCTAGTCGTACATCCTCTAATGCATTATCTGGATGAGATTCCATTACTGGATGTTCTTTTATTATGATCCTCATATAACCAACTAATCCATATGTCCTACAGATCAAAAGAGGGATTTGGGAATTCCATAGGACATCTGCTAAACGAAGTAACTTACTTTCTGGAAGCCGAGTTGCAACCACAATGGTAAACCTAAAGAAAAATGAAGAATCACTGTCTAGAAGGTTTTCTGGACTCTCCTCCACAAAACTTCCAGAGACATCATTATTTAACTGTTATAAGAATTCCATGGCAGGCTCGGTTCTTGCCAATACTGTTTCTTTGAAGGAAGAAATTGTTTCCGGCGTCTTCTCTACTGACCTGACTTCCATCAATAATTGTAAATGAACCAATACCTGGTCGTACCAAGTTTTTAAGAATTTCAGTTCCTGTGGCTGTTGCATTTATTAGGCAAACACGAGCAGATTCTAAAGCTTCTTGCCTGTGATCACCCCACAACAAGACTAGCCATTACTTTAATACTGGACAGCGGTGGCTCAGAACAGTATGACTTGGGGCTGCTCTCTGCGGCCCGGATGGGGTACTCTCGATTCGGCCCCCCCACCCCTTGTTGCAAAACCAGGAGCCGCAGCGCAGCGAGGGGGGCCGGCAGCCTCCAGGGCGATCCGGCTTGCGCTGGGGACCGCACCCCTCAAACCTCATACCGCTGAGTGGCGCGCCCGGGGAGGAAACGGGAATCCTGGCCCTCGTGGAGCACCCCTGGTCCCTGGGGGGAGCCCAGAGCACCAGCTCCCCGCGCTGCGCATGGCCCGGCCCGGCCTGGCCTGGCTGGAGGCCTAGAGGAGGCCCGACCGCGAGACCCGGACGCTTAGGCCAGGTGAGAGCGCAAAGGCCCCAGCTCACCTCAAGTCTATATCTTTAAAGATTAAGTTCTAATACATCTTCAACCTGGTGCTGGATGTCTTCTGAAGTACACATAAATATTATAAATATAAATAATTAGAATCTCCTTATTAGAGCATGCCATTTGAAAGTCACAGAGGTCTTGCTTTTATCATTCTTATCTGCATTTAATTTTTAACACTGCAAATGCAGTGTGGATCATCAGTAGAAATGGGCAGTTCTTGCCATGAATGAGTAAGCTTGTTTTAGAAATTAAAGAGATGCAAATTGAGGGAAAGGCAAAGAATCCCGAGGTGTTTTTTGTTTGTATTGATAGTTCAGAATTTTCATCATCTCAGATGCCTATTAAATGTTTTAGAGGGTATGAATTTTTCAAAATCTTTTTATTTTGGGGGGGTATGCATTTTTAAAGTAGGCTTTTTACATTTAAGTGTAACATACGTACAGAAGAGTACATACATCATTAAGCAGCTTCATGAATTTTTGCAAAGTAAGCACAAGGCTGTCTATTGTTTTCAAATGACCAATTTTTTGAAATGGTCTTTTGAAATGACTTAACAAGGCATTTTGCATATTTGGCTGCTTTTGAAAGACATCTCTGAAAATATTATTTCTAGCTCGTGCAGTTATATTTCTTTCCCATTCTTCCCCTGACTCTTTAGTTAAACTTTACATCATGTGTTTTTGTAAAGCATTCATCACCTGGAATCTTTTCACCATACAGCACCAAGTCTGTGTCTTAAGCAAATTTATTAATATTTCTTCCAAGTTATTCATTGGAGTTACAAGAGAAATATTGTCTAATGTGACACTCTGAAAGAAAGGACAAAAAATTTACTATAAAAGGGACATCCAGTATCTAAAAATGTATACAGAATAATAGGTACTTTTACCTTTTTATAATAAAATGATAAAATTTCTGTGTTTTCAAATTAACTTTCTTGTAAAGAAGAGCAAAAGGCAGCACATTCAAAACCTCATTATTAAAATTAGACCCCACCATAGATTTATCTAAGCAATTTTACTGTAACCCACATGCCTGTAAACACATTATGTAACAATGTCTCTTGTTTGAACAGTTAAAACAGGTCACATATCACAATCGAAACAATGTTAAACACACGTGGTAACCTAGAAACGTGCTGTGAAATATCAGTATGTTACATAATTAAAGTATCATTTAGGTAGGTGAGCCAGAATGATTACACATAGCTAGTTCTATTAATCCACACATTCAGAAGAAATTTCATTGTTGGCTCAGAGAAAGAATGCCACTGTGTGTACTTAAGAGTTTCTGATAGACTAGTACGTGAGGTTAGACTATTGTGAAAGAGTTTTCAAATCAACACCCAAAGATGCTCTGGATCTTCACCAGAATAATGGTGCAAAATAGGCTATCTATAATTATAATTGAGGGAGACAGCCCAAGAATGGAATGCTTTCTTTCATCTTCACGGATACAATATGCTTGTTACAGAACTTGTGCCATTTGTATCTAAAAATTGCTGGTGAAAGTATATCATGTGATCTCAGCAAACGATTCCAATAAAGTAGAATTATTTTTACTTTGTTCAAATTTATTTATACAAATTCAGAATTTACTTCTAATTCAGAAAAAGTCTGATCTGTTGTGCTGTGTGAAGGCAAAACTCTTCACAAGATGCTCTCAAAGCAAAGCACTGATAATGGTTTTGTTTTCTTTTTTTGTTTTTGAGACAGTCTCATTCTGTCATCCTGATTAGAGTGCTGTGGTGTCACAGCTCACAGCAACCTCAAACTCTTGGGCGATTGATCCCCCTTCTGCAGCCTCCTCGTAGCTGGGACTACAGGTGTCCTCCACAACACCTGGCTAGTTTTTATATTGTTAGTAGAGTTGTGGTCTTGTTCTTGCTTAGGATAGTCTTAAACTCCTAAGCTCAGGTGATACACCTACCTCGGCTGCCCAGAGTGCTGGGATTACAGACATGAACCCCAAAGTGCCTGACTGATAATGATATTTTGATTAGCAGCGCATTGGAAGCATTTATTGATCCAGTATTGCCTGCACGTATATGAACACTAGATGATCTGGCCCACTCAGGACACTCTGTGTTTGAGGTACTGGGGATTCAGAGATGAACTGTCACATTTGAGAAACTCAGTAATAGGCAGTGGGACATAGACCTGAACCCACAATTGCAGTATGACATTATCAAGCAGGAGGCAGACACACGGTGCTATGGGAACAGAGAAGAACTGGGCAGACTGCAGTTTTTAGGAGTGTTTATCTCAAGGTGGAGAATCTAGTCAGGGGGCAATTGAAGTATTTACTCTACACAAACAGGGGGAGGGCCTGAATCAGGACAACTGTCTGAGGGAAGGGGAGAGAGTCAAGTAAGGTATAGGAGAAACAGAGGCAGAATTTGATGACTGATTACATAAAGAGAAATAGACATGGAGAAACAGAGAGAGAGAGAGATGACACAGGACACAGGTTTCTGGCTTGGATCCAGGTGCTATTAATGGAGACTAACAAGACAGGAGAAAAACCAGGTCTGGAGGAAAATGCAGCATTGGTTGGGGCAAGGAGAGGCGAGAGAAGAAGGGGAAAGTTAAAGTAAGCATTCCACATTGTTTATCAAATCAGCACATCGTACTCCATAAATGCATTAATGTACACAGTTATGATTTAATAAAGAAAAAATAAAAATAAAATAAAGTCGTAGTGCCTGTGGCATATCTTAGTAGACACGTCCAACACGCAGTTTAACGTAAGGGTCTGAAGCTTGATTAAAGGTAAAGTGCTAGTACTGAGGACGAGACTGAAGCCCTGGGAGAGTAATAACTGGGTGCCCATAGTGACACTCTGAAGCTTATTATTACCCCGAACTTGCCACATGTAGCATCTTACACACTCCTGCACCCTCTCATTCATCGCTGAATGCCTCTGCACTCTCCACTTCACCCAAACCAGCCATGTTCTTATTCAAGGAAGCTTAATTTTAGATCAAGAGTTAAGAAAGTCTGATGGTGCCACTAAGTCACGGTTGGTGGTAGGTTCTCAAATTAACCTTGTCTCTTTAAAATCCATGGTCACTGTCAGCCTGTGGATAACCCGCACCCACAATATCACAATCAGTGAGGTTGGCGTCACTTCCGCCCGTGAGGGCCGAGTAAGGGCAGAGACAGAATTCTACCCCAGGTGCATTTGTCTCTAAAGTCCATGTTTGTGGCAGAAGAAATCAAGCTAAGTTGAGACATTTAGCACTCAGAGTGAATAGTAGAATGGCATTTAGTAGATGAAACTTTAATCTAAATGCAAGTTGACTACGTTTTGAAATAGAATGTTAGGAACCATGAAAGAATCTAGGGCAATTTATCTGTGAGATGGAGATAAACAAACAAAACAGGCTTCCACGTTTGGAATTTTAATTTAGTTACTTCCAGATAATATTCTGTGAGAAATTTAACGAAGCTATTGTTTTAACAAGGATATTTCATGTCTTTTCATAGCCAAGAGTAAAAATGATCAATTTATGTACATTGTCTCTAAACTACTTTCGTAAAATCAAGGAGAATTAACGGCATGGCAGTGCCATAAATGTCTTTGTTTCAGCAAACCTGGGAGTACAAATTAAAAACAAAACACGATTCCTTGACTTTATCTGGGGATTTCTGAATGTAAAAATCTAGGGTTGGAATATTGAAATTGGTGTTTTCAGAAGTTTTTCTAGTACTTTTCATACCAGTGAAGTTTGGGAACCACTCCTGTGGTTACTGCTGCTGACTCTGCCACACTGAACATATAGTAGAACCTCTGTAAGTTGACCCCCCGAGGGACTGTAACAAACTGGTCCACATACAAGGAACCAGGCCTGCTGTACTGATGTGGACAAGTGGTGCATGTCCAGTCTATGAACATTAGGTCAACTTGGGTGGCACTTGTGGCTCAGTGAGTGGGATGCCTGCCCCATATACCGAGCATGGCGGGTTCGAACCCGGCCTCGGCCAAACTGCAACAAAACAGTAGCTGGGCGTCATGGCAGGCGCCTGTAGTCCCAGCTACTCGGGAGGCTGAGGCAAGAGAATCGCCTAAGCCCAAGAGGTGGAGGTTGCTGTGAGCTGTGATGCCACCGCACTCTACCAAGGGCAACAAAGTGCGACTCTGTCTCTAAAACAAAAAAAGAAAAAAGAAAGAAAGAAAGAAAATTAGGTCAACTTAAGGAGGTGATCAGTGAAGGCAGATGGTCAGCTGTGGAGGTTCTACTGTAGTTGTTATTAGGTTTTCTTTTCTTTTTTTTTTTTTTTTCCTGCAGTTTTTTGCTGAACCTGGGTTTGAACCTGCCACCTCCGGCATATGGGGCCGGTGCCCTACTCCTTTGAGCCACAGGCACCGCCCTATTAGGTTTTCTTTAATTACACACAGTCTTCTCACCCAATCTGGCCCTAAAGCTACATATGCAGTATTTATGTTGAAATTTCCATCTTGAAACTAAAGTTAAGAAAGTCTGATGGCGGAGCGGTGCCTGTAGCTCAACGAAGTAGGGCGCCAGTCCCATATGCTGGAGGTGGAGGGTTCAAACCCAGCCCCAGCCAAAAAAAACTGCAAAAAAAAAAGAAAGTCTGATGGCGGCTAAGTCCCAAGTGGTGGTGGGTTCTCAAATTAACCTTGTCTCTTCAAACTCCTTGGTCACTGTCAGCCTGTCGCTAAGCTGCACCCACAATACCATAATCACGGTGAAACGAGCGGAGTCTAGCTGGCAGGCATTTCTCTCCCATCCGGAGCTCATAGCCCAGCTTTTCAGTTACGCATCGACTCCCGCAGTGCCGGGGCCTACGCCAGCTCCTTTTCTCTAGAGGAATTGACCCTCCTACCCACGGATTTTTCTGAGATTCTGTTTCAGACCGGATGACCTCTCTCATATTTTTCCTTACTAAAACAAAGAGATTCTCAAACATCTGTTTACAAGAGTAGACGACTTGTAAGTTCCATTCCTATAACCACTGCATTTGTCACTACAGTAATTAAGACCCTCAGATGCAACTGAACATTATTCAAATCATTTTGATGTAAAAGGGCAACTTAAGCCTGGGTGTGGAGGCTGAGGCAGATGGATTGCTTGAGCTCAGGAATTTGAGACCAGCCTGAGCAAGAGGGAGACTGAGACCCTGTCTCTACTAAAAGTAGAAGAAATAGCTGGACGTTGTGGTGGGCGTCTGTAGTCCCAGCTACTTGGGAGGCTGAGCCCCAAAATGTGAGGTTGCAGTGAGCCATGACGCCATGGCACTCTACCCTGGGGCAACCGAGTGAGACTCTGTTTCAAACAAAAGGTGGGAGGTGACAAGTGATTGGCTCTTTTAACTGCCAAGTAGAGGACTGAGTCCCCAAGCATGGTGGCAACCAGCATGAAAGGCCTCTTCTCTCTGGAGAAGCTGGAAGTGAGAAGGGGCTGGGGGTGGGCTGGTGTCAGCAGGGTCCTAAAGGCCTGCACTGACGCAGGTGGGGCCAGGCGGTCTGTTTACAGCATCTTAGGGCAGACGTGACACTTGAAGCCTTGTCGTGGGAACTGATGCAAGCTGAGAGAGGAAGTCTGGATTCAAAGCCAAATAAAACAGAGAAGGGGCACCTGAAGAGAAAGAGGGTCCAACTAAGAAGTGTCGAGCAGCGCTTGGATGTATTCCACAGGAGCGGAGCAGGGACAAAGCTTCTTTCCCTCCTGCGGCCTTGGGCAGAAGGGCCCTGCATCCCCTAGAGGAGGGGCAGAAGGGCAGATCCACGAACGTTCTGTCATCAGCGGGTCTTTAGAATTGGATATCTCCCCTGCTTGACACTGCTTATCTCCACAGCCACTCTTCACTTGGCTTTTCTTTGTTGTTAGATCTATTCATTTCAACAACATATGTACTGAAAAATAGTTTAACATAGCAAGGCCGGTTGAGGTGGCTCACGCCTGTAATCCCAGCACTCTGGGAGGCAGAGCTGGGCGGGTCACCTGAGCTCATGGGTTCCAGACCAGCCTGAATCAGCAAGACCCTGTCTCTAAAAATAGCCGGGTGTTGTGGCGGGCACCTGCAGTCCCAGCTACTCTGGAGGCTGAGCAAGAGAATTGCTTGAGCCCCAAGAGTCTGAGGTTGCTGTGAGCTATGATGCTACGGCACTCTACCCAGGGTGACAAAATGAGACTCTATCTCAAACAACAAAAAAAATAGTTTAACATAGTAAATTGCACACAAACTTTATGTTTACCCTGTGTGTATATATAATGTATATAATATATACGTATTTTTTAGAGCAGGGGACATAAGATACAGAGTGATGGGCTCGGCTCAACGGACTAAGGCGCCAGCCATGTACACCTGAGCTGGCGGGTTCGAATCCAGCCCGGCCTGCCAAACAACAATGGTGGCTGCAACCAAAAAAAAATGGACAGGCGTTGTGGCGGGCACCTGTAGTCCCAGCGACTTGGGAGGCAGAGGCAGGAGACTCGCTTGAGCCCAGGAATTGGAGATTGCTGTGAGCAGTGATGCCACAGCACTCTATCCATGGTGACAGCTTGAGGCTCTGTCTCAAAAAAAAAAAAAAGATACAGAGTGATGGGGAAGGGAAGTTTTAGAGCAAGGATCTGAATTAGGCCATGCAGAAACCTAAGGAACTTGCATGTGTAGCAGGAGCACGCAGGATCTGACTGAAGCCAGCAGGAGGGCAGGGCAAATGAGGCCGAGTTTGCAGGAGAGGACGGAAGTCTTAGGGGTAGACAGAGGCCTAATGGTAGGCGAGGGGCTCATGGATCGTATAAGAACTCCAGGTTTAGATGTCCCTTGTCACTCTGATCCAGTTCTAAAGTGCCAGCTCTTTCTGTGCAAGGTTCAGAGGGTTGAGAAAGAGTGAATCAGAGATAGGACTTTGAGAGCTCAGGGAGTGTGTTAACAGATGAGATAACGATGTTCAGGCCTGGCCAGACGCACTGCTCACAGCGTGGCCACACCCTGCTTGGATTTCATTTCTATCTTCAAACTAGAGTTGGAGCAGAATGGGAACAGAGGGCACAGTACCTCCCTGTCCATGTTGTGTTAGGTTAGGGAAAAAGGGCAGGTTGGCACAAGTGGGTGTGAGAGCGAGAGAGCATTATGCAGCTGCTGCTCGACTAAAAAGGAATTCCAGCACTCACCCCCACTCCAAAATATCAGGGGGTATTTCTGCCAAAGCAAAATTAGCAAAGGCTAACGCTGCAATCAATGCTCTACTGATTTGTTCTTCGTTTTAATAGGAAGTATATTTACGTAACTTAAATGTATAAAATAACTCAAATAGAAGACCCTACAGAGTGTGATTTCTAAACTTATCTTTCCAAGTTAAAGTCAATCTTTCTGAAAGTATTGTGTAATTTTTCCTGCTTAGAGAAATATTCACTGTTTGCTTTAAATGGTGGACTTAAGAGCGACTTCTATATTTTTGTTGTTGAATGGGAATTCATCTTATGGCGGAAAAAGAAACTTTCTTAAGATAGGAAGATGTAAATATTCTACACGAAAAACATCTGGTGTTAGAATCGGATGGAAGTGAATGACTCTACTCAGCTTTAGAGATTTAGGGCTGGCAGAAGGATAGTTATAAAACAAAAGAGGTGAGGTGTTTGAGAACTTGGATATTCTTACAAATAATTCCTGATTTTTTTTTTTGAAACAAGCATTCTGTTGCCCAGGCTGCAAGTGCAGTGATGTGATCATACATCACAGCAGCCTCAAACTCCTGGGCTCAAGAGATCCTCCTGCTTTAGTGTCTCATGTAACTGGAACTGCCACTGCTCTTGGCTCTCACTATGTTGCTCAGGCTGGCCTCTAACTTATAATCTCAAATGATGATCCTCCTATCTCAGCCTCCCAAAGGGCTAGGATTACAGGTGTGAGCCAACATGCCTGGCTCTTGACTTTTTTTAAACATAAAAAATTAAGTTTGGAGAAGTTTAACTTAATTTTTAAGTTTGTCTTTCAAACTTTACATGTATATTTAGGTTACTCAGTCTCTCTGTTTTAACTTTTAGTAATCTCTGTTGTCAAAAAGTAGCCATTTGTATTAGGATTATAACTTTGGAGATGTTCATTATTGTTATGGAGGGTGGGGGGGTGGATATCGTGTTTTGTAGCAATTTAGCCAGCTATTTATTCATGTTTCTATTTCTATGTCTGTGTTTATGTGTTACCTATTTTTAAACTGTAATCCACAGAAATAGATATACTTAATACTGGAACCTAGCACATACCCATAGACGCACATGGACACAACTAATCCCCCATTTCCCCCCCCTTTTCTTTGTTTGTCTGTTTTGCTCTTCAGTTCTATTATAAAATTTTATGTTTAGTTAAAAATTCTGGTCCCAATACAATTAAATGATTTTATAACCCATTTCGGGGTCTCAACTCATAATTAGAAAAGAAGGTATGATCTTGGAAAAAAAAATCCCTCATTCTGGGTAGAGAACTAAACGTTAAGTCATTAGCTAATGATGGAATCCATAATGGCTGTAAAAGAAAGCTGGGGATTACTTTGAATCATATTCCTAAACTATGATGGTTGCTACTCCTAGCCTATTGACAACGGCCATGAGTTTGACCACAAATATATCTTTATTTTTGATGTCATTAGTTAGTTTATCCAGTACTAGATAGAATAGTCCACAGGTTCTTAAAGCACTTGATGTATACTGTTAAGTTATAGAAATATGCTTATAGCTTTATAACTGTAGGTTGCATTAGTCAGAGAGAGAGAGAGAAGATCATTACTGCATTTACACATTAGGCTTACTCATCAGTCCAAAGTTCATTCAGAGCTTTTAAAGAACTATGAAGAGATACCAACCTTTTTTTTCTCTGCCTCACATTGGAAGAATAAGAGTTGTCTTGGCCCCACATTAAATACACAAACACTAACAAAAGCTGATTAGCAAAAAAAAAAAAAATGTATACTTTTTCTGATATCCAGCACCACAGAGAAGCAAAAAAAGGTCCTCACAAAATCAGCACATGGCCCATGGCCACTGCAGGTTGGATCCTCCAGCATCCTACCCAATATATTGAAGTCCACACCAGTTTATGATTTTGAATGAATCTATTACTTAAATCTCTCAGAACACATACCCTCATTTTCTTACTCTATATTCATTAGGCAACAGCAATGTGCTGAAACTTGGAGTAGGCAGCAGTTTCTGTTTTTACTAACTCTATGTCCGTGAACTTTTACTCTGATAAAACAGTAACTCATATTTCCTCTGGGGTACCACCTGCCTCTTCCCGCTCTCTGTCTTATAGTGTAAATTTTGAAACAGGGACCAATTCTCAGCACTGTTTGCTGGATCTTGTGGCACTCTCCTCTCTGCCGCTCATTGCCCTTGAACTCCAGAGCATACTTATCTCACTCAGGCCTTGAGGCCAACACCGGAGAGAGGCAAGAGTCATCCAAAGATTCTGTGATGCAGCCCTGGGAGTTTGCTCCTAAGTTGGTTTCTGGCTTTGTGTGTCATTTCTAACAATGAGTCATCCACCTTGATACCTGTGACCTGAGTCACCGTGTGTCACTTGCCTGTTAGTCCCTGCAGATCTGACACTTTGCCCCACTCTTCTCGGTGATAGAGACTTACGCTATGACTGCATGCATTGTCCGCCTTCACCGGTACTACTGATGTGTTGTCTTTCTTTGTTTTTCTGTAAGCTCTAAGACACTGGGTAGTCACTCCATTAGGCACCTCGCGACTGAGAGTGTGCCCATTCCTTTAAAGGGCACCCGAGGGACTAATCTCCTAGGCGTCCCCTATTGTGTGTTGCAATAATGAGCATTGCCCTCTCACTGGGCCGCTTCCCAGCACCTGTGGCTGGGCTGCATATGAATATCTGGTCCACTCCCAGCTAGTCAGAGGCTAGCTCCCTTCCCTCTTTTTTTCTTGCTGTTAATTAGAATGTATCTGGGAGATTCTCAGGATTTCTAAAACTAACTTTTTGTTACCTTACCCATGTCCAACTGCAGTATCTTGTACAGGAAATAGTTGTTGAATAATCACCTCCACTAATTTGAAAATTAGTCCCTTGTCATAGTAGTCATCTTGGTGGGATTGATTCATGAAATGAAAACTTGTCCCTTGATAACTGTTTTAAGTGAGAAAAAACTTGGGAAGAATGAGTCTACTTCCTCAAAATTTATTTCAAATAAAAGTATCAAAGTTTAGGCTCTGAAGGATGTGTATTTAACTAAAACATTCAACTCTTTCCTTTGGATTAATATCTTTTTAGTGTGTGTTTCATGTAATCTCTCAGAACTTTAAAAAATATATTTTTAATTATGCTGTGAGACTATTTCATAGAGATGAGAAAGTAAGAAGGATAGAAAGAGAGGAAGGAGAAGAAGGAGAGGAAGGAAGGAAGGGAGGAAGGAGGAAGGAGGGAAGGGAGAAAGGAAGAAAGAAAAAGGATGGAAGGGAGGAAGGAAGGGAGGGAGGAAAAAGGAAGGAAGGAAAGAAGGGAGGAAGTAAAGAGGAAGGAAGGAAGGAAGGAAAGAAAGGAGGAAGGAAAGAGGAAGGAAGGAAGGAAGGAAGGAAGGAAGGAAGGAAGGAAGGAAGGAAGGAAAGAGAAAAGGTCAGGTTCTTTTAAAGTCCTCTGATGAGTTTTCTACCAAGAGACCCTACACTCTCTTGTGTTTATCTGGGAACTTTATTTGGAAGAAACTAGAAGTTGTGTTTAACATTATTATGTGTCAAGTTTCAATTGCCAAAGATACTCTGTTAAAAGAGAAAAACAAAGAGGTTGTTTTGCTTTCTAAGGAAATGCATTGAATTTGGAGCATGATGACTGAACATAGATTACATTGGTAAGTTCATTGTTAACTCACTGGTGTGAACATGCATTTCCCTGAAAATGCACATGAGATTGACAATTTCTCTCAAGGTCTTCTGTATATTTGGGTATTCAGTATTGGGCCCTTTTCACAGCTAAGCTTATTTACCTTGCGTTGGGATGTTTTCTCCTGCATCTGGGTCTTATTTCCTGCTAAGGGATCAATGCAGAAGGAAAACAGTGTGGCAAGATAGAAAACAGCACAAACTATTGCTGCAATTGTTTTAAATTAGCATCCTGGGCTATTTGCATTTTTTGCCAATTCTGCATAAGCCCTAGAATATTAAAAGTGGCTTTCAAAGAGCTCTCTGTCTCAGCACAAAGGCAGACACACAAACAAATAATTAGGTTATAAAGTAATAGCAAAGCACGGTGGAATGAGAGAGTAATTGTCTCCTGGATAAGTGAGTCATGAAGGCTTCAACAGCGTAAGTATGGCTGAGCTAGGTCTCAAAGGTTCATAAGAATGTGCTGGATGGGGAGGAAAAGAAAGGCACTGTAAGGCAGGGCGTAGTAGAGCCCTGAGCTGTGAAAGAAGCTGTGAGTGGCCCTGTGAGACTCGAGAAACGGTACGCATTGGCGCGATGCTTCTAGACAGGGAGGTTGGAACCAAATGATTAAGGACTTTACACAGAGGTCTGAGGATTATGGACACGATCTTAGGAGTCATCAGAGGATTTTCTTTTTAAAAATTTAATACAAAAGTTTACTATGAAGAATAGACATGAACTGATATTTTGCATCACAGTGAAATAAGCCTTTTGGAGAGGGCAACACGTGGGAGTAATTGATTTCTCTGCTGAACGCAGATGTTATTGATACTCCCTCCCATGTTTTTCCAATGTGATGACAGTATTTCCTTGGATTAGCACCTTTCGATATTATTCTATTGCCCACTAGTTGGGATCTCTATACATTTATCTATCATAAGGCTCATAAAGGGATCTCATCCCCACAATATTTCTTGGACATGTCTACCTTGTCCATAAATTTTTCCTACTTTGGAGGGTGAATTATGCCCATGGTATCTATTTGCCAGGTTCAGAGATGCCTTGAATTGAATGTGCAGCCTCCCCCATGCTCCCACAGAATCATTAGAGGTTTTTAAACACAGGAAACTGCTACCCTTATGGTCATTTCCATCTGTCACTCATGACCTCTAACTCCAGCAATACAAGAGAGGCCTTTTATTAAAACCTCCCACTGCAAACTTTCACAATTTTCTTAAAATTCTACCAATTTCCAACACCTTCTTCCTTTCTTCTTTCAAGCAATTGAATTTAATCCGTGGAACATCCATTACATTTTTTTTTTTAATTCTTGTTCCCAGGCAGTAACACCCCTTGGCAGTTTTGGGCATATGACCTTTATCTTAATGTATCCAAGGTCTGCACCTGTACCAGACAGGAGGCTATCTTGTAACCAATTATTATTGAGTAGCTATTGAGTGAGCGTTATCTTAGGCACTGGAGAGATAATAAAGAATAAAGGAAATGAGATCTCCTTCCTCCTGGGAGTCTATCATGGGTGTTGGTAAACTATAGCCTGTAAGTCAAATTTGGACCACCAGGTGTTTTTGACTATAAAGTTTTATTGAAGCAAAGCCTCATTCGTTCACTTATACGTGTCTCTGGCTGCTCTTATGTTGCAAGGGGGGAGTTGCATAGTCGTAGCAGAAGTCTCTGCAGCCTAAAAAGCTCAAAATACTTACTGTTTCTCCCTTTACAGAAAAAGTTTGCTGATCCCTGGTCCAAACGTCTTGAACGAAAGATTACCTGTAGAGAACAGTATGAAGGTTTTCTCAAAAACCTACAACTAGAACTACCATATTATCCACATATTTGGGCATATATCCAAAGGAAAGGCAATCAGCATATTGCACCCCTGTGTTTACTATAGCACCATTCACCATACCCAAGATATGAAATCAGCCTAGATGCCCAATAACAGAGAAACAGATAAAGAAAACCTGGTGTGTGTACATCGTGGTATACTACTTAAAAAGAAGGGAAATACCGTCATTTGTGGCAATGTGGATGGAACCGGAGAATATTATGTTACGTGAAGTAAGCCAGGATCAGAAAATTAAACACTGCCTATTCTCACTCCTATGTGGAAGCTTTATTTGCTTTCATAGAAGTAAAAAGTAGAACAGAGGATACCAGATTCTGGGAAGTGTAGGGGCAAGTTGGGGATAGGGAGAGATTTGTTAAAGATATAAAATTACAGTTAGATAGGAGGAATAGTCTAGCATTCTATAGAACTGTAGGATGACCATAGTTAACTATTTATATATATAGTTGCAAATAGCTAGAAGGAGGGTATTGAAAGAAACGGTAAAAGTTTGAGATGAAGAATATGCCAATGACCTTGATTTGATCCAATACATGTATGTGTATTGAGACATCAATATGTACCCCATAAATATGAATAAATATTATAGGTCAATTAAACAAATAAATTATTGCAAGCAGATCTTTTGTAGGTTATAATTAAAGTGAGTTCCTAAAAAACGAACTAAAAATACCGAACATATAAAATGTAAGCTCAGATTACTATGTCAGATTGCTATACAAATTTCTAAATACTTAATCTTAGTTTCTGTATTCATCTGCTGGAGGATAGTTTGCATACCAGCCCAGGTCAGTAGACCACACTTTGAGCAGTGCTAGTCTAGAAGGCAGTAGAGAAATCAAGCAAATAATAACATGAACAGTTATCCCAGATCAAATTTTCCTAAGAGCTATGATTTAAAAAATCTTAAAATGATGAGAGATTTAATTGCTGGAGAGACAAAGACAGGATTTTTTGAAGAGCTGAACTCTGAACTGAGATTAAAGAGTGAATAAGAACATACAGAATATATTTTTGCTGGAGTTTGATGATGTTAAGAGAGCATCCATGGAAACGGAGCTACATGTGTGCAAGCCCCGGGTGGGAAGGAACTTACTGTGTCTCGGACTACGTTATGTGCATTTGATCCCTGCTACAATCCCACAAGGTGATCATCATCTTCTCACTCGTGCTGTCCGTCAATAGTTATGCAACAGCTGCCTTTCCAACTATTTTGATAACATATGAGGAGTAGTGGCATGCAATAATTTATTCAAAATTACTTAGCTGCTATGAGAGCAGAGACAGAATTGGATTCCAGCAGAAGCTGATGCCACCATCTGGGTTTTTATCGACTGTGATAGGCTACTATTATTTTTAATCCCAATAACCCATAATTTCAACCCTGAAGGCATTTGCTTCTGGTTTTCAGTGATCTTAAAGAACTAACCTTAATTTTACTGTCTTCTTTGGCAAGGCTAGAACATATAATTAGCTTTATCAGATTTCCAGCCGTTTCCACTGAGAAAATTCTGAAGACCCAGAATATTAAACCCAGGCTAGAATTAGGTGCCACAGGCTTTTTGGTACATAGTAAAAGGGCCGCAGGCAGTTCCTGAGTTACATACATTCAACTTTTGTACAACTCGCACTTGTGAACAGAGGCTATTACAGGGAATGTGTAAATGTACCTGTTCCAACTTACATACACATTCAACGTAAGAACAAACCTACCCAAAAGTTTAAGGTTGCTGTGAGCTATGATGCCATGACACTCTCCCAAAGGGGACATAGTGAGACTCCATCTCAACAAAAAGGAAGAGATGTATCCTCTCTATATCTTTTATTCTTCCTGCTGCCTGGAATGTGGAATTGAAGTTCAGCTTTCTTTGATGAGGGCAACTGCTTTAAGACAGTGGAGCAGTAAGATAGTAATAGCCTAGGTTCTCAATATCCATGGAGCTGCTATGCATAGTATCAGCCCAGTTCTGCTTAAACTTGGATTGTTACATGAAAAGAAACTATTTTGTTTAAAGCACTGCTATTTTGGGTTTGATTATAGCAAATGAACCTGTATTCCCAAACAATGTAGCTTTTTGCAACCTAAAATAGGGATTGGCTGAGTGGTCAGATAATGGGTACAAGAGCGTGGTTATTACCATCTGGAAAGCTGTCCACCATCACTATACAGTGGAAAAATATTTGGAGAGCTGGCATTTAGAATAACTTAGAAAAAACAGGTCAAAAGCTCATGGAAGCCATGGCTTCATAAGAAAAGATTTAAAAAGTCAACATGTTAGAACATATTGGTTTTTTCTTTCCTTGTTTCAGTAAAAATTTTGAGGCATATATGGAATGAATCTATTTGCAAACAAAGATGAAAGAGAACACAGCTCTCCTAAAAGAAGCTCTCTCCATTGGTGGTCAGCAATCTAAGTTAACTAATCCTTGAGTAATTTAAGACCTCTGGATGTTTGCAAGAACTAACTGCTCTATAGTTCAAACTAAAGTAATGGCTAGAGGTGGCTGTGAGGAGTAGATGTGACAGAAAGGCAGTTTTAGCTCATCATTCATCTCTACCAATGCTTTCCCAAGCAAATCCAAATAAAAATTATATTTTCAAATTATAGATTATAATTATAATTATAATCTATAATTATATTATAGATTTTCATCAGTGTTCAATAAAATATCTTTAGAAAACTTGGGCTTTTAAAAAATTGGAACAAACAATCTATGTAAGAGGAATCTTCTTACTGTACAAATGTAGCCTTAGGTAAATTCATCTAGCCTGAAGATCTTCCAACCAAAGGATGCACATCCTGGTTTACAAAAATTCCCAAAGGAGTGATAGGCCATGTCACTGTAAGGGGCTGGGGTTAATATTAAACTTTCATGTTTATTGTTTTAAAAAATTGATCTACACGAGAATTTCCCCATGGTCAAGGTCATTGTACTTCTCATTTGCTGCCTTTCCTTTCAATATTGCCCTTTTCCCATTTGGCTTCAAAAGTTCAACTACATTTCTCCCTTCTCCGACCTCACCACACTGCAAATGTGCAATCCTTTATGATGTTTGCAATAATTGATGGCCGGTACTCATGATGACTAGATGGCTTTTAATAAAATGCTTAGAGCATTGTGGTCATTTACATAATTTCAATTTATATACATAGTTTGGTTGCAAAGAAATATGATGGAGGTAATTGGTACAAGGCTGAAAGTGCAAAATATCAACCTACAATTCTGTGAGGCAAGTAAAAAGGAAATATGAATTCAAGGAGCAAGAGGAGCTGTTAAAGAAAAACTTGTTTGCATTATAAAAAAATATGATGGTGGTTTCAAATTGCTATAGGATCTACATCCTTTTGGATACATTCGAAGGAATAGGATAATCATTTTAATTTTTAAAATGCCAAAATAGACAATATGTTGGAATTGCCTCTTTTGCTACTATTATTTAAACTTAGGAGAAAAATTTTAAATTTAGATATTAACATGTTTGAGGAACTGCATGGTATGTATCAATCAATTAATTATTTCAATAGATTTAGGGGGTACAAATGCATTTTTATGCCATTGTTATACCATGTAGAGGTGAAGTCTGGACTAGTGTTCCCATGACCTGAATAGTGTACATTGCACTCATTAGGTCATTTTCCATCCCCCATCCCCCTCCTACCTCCCACCTTGGAGTCTCTGGTGACTACTATTCCACTCCATATAACTCACAGCTTAACTCCCAGTTATAAGAACACATGATCTTTGATTTTTCCATTCCTGAGTTAATTCCCTTAGAATATTGTCCTCCAGTTCCTTCCAAGTTACTTCAAGAGGTATTATTTCATTCTTTTTTATGGCTGAGTGGTATTCAGAACTACTATGGCATATGTCTATATACCACATTTTCTTTATCCATTCACTGATTGACGGACACTTGGGTGGACTCCCTCTCTTTGCTATTTCAAATTGTGCTGCGATAAACATACAAGTGCAGGTATCTATTTGTTACAATGGCTTATTTTTCTTTGGGTAGACACTCAGTAGCAGGATTGCTGGATTGAATGGTAGTTCTTTGAGAAATCTGCACACTGTTTTTCACGGAGATTGTACTAGTTTACATTCTCACCAACAGTGTACAAGCAGTCTCCTAGATTATGAATGAGATACATTCATAATCCAAATTAAGTTGGATTTGAACATAAGGTGGAACAGGTACGTCTACCTATGACTTGTAATAGCCTCTGTTTGTAAGGGAAAGTTGTGTCTCAGTCAGAAGTTTGTAACTCAGGGACTTAGCGTAATAGCCTCCATTTATAAGTGTGAGTGGTGTGTAAGTCAGACTTTTAACTCACAAACTGCCTGTATAATATTCACAGCATTTAAATGTTCTTTAATTGTATATCCAAGTAAAAACATTCTAAGACCACAGTTCTATGCCTGATTGCAACTAGTGTAGGTTACTTCTCATAAGCTTCTCCTAGATAAAGGAATTATGGACCCTCTGCTGCTCCTGAGAAAACAATGCCTGTGTTTAGAATTCCTGATGGCTCCTGGGTGGTTGTATATTGTCTGTGGAGCCAAATGAGATCAGCAGAAGTTTGTCTGCATAAAGTGCAGAGGAGGTAAAGCTTCAGACTTGACTATAATGAATGGGCCTTTCAGTTTAAGTATAAACACTAACATTAGGGTTATTTGAGGTGAAGAAACATACATGGAAATAACCACAATTTATGCCTTTTTTCTTTTGATGAGGTTTTTTCTTTCAGAAAAGGTTGAAACTACATTTTCTCATTGTTTTCATATTTGATATTGTCACTTGGAGATAATATTGTTGAAACAATGTTACTCTACATGTTTTTCTTGTATCCAAAGCAAATACTAGTTTCCAATCCTTTGTATTTTTTCAAATAGGACCTTTGGAGTTCCCAGTTATGAACCACATTCATTCTGCTATAGCTAGAAGGCTTGGCAAGTGTTTCTAATAAAACATTGTATACCTTATTAGGTTTGCTATATATTTTTTTTTTAACAAAGGATATTTGGAAGAACAAGTCAATGGAATGTTTTTAAAACACTTTAGCTTGATTTTGTAATAAGGAAAAGAATTAGACCTGTATTAACACACTGATCACTTTTTAAAATATGTAAAGCTGAATGTCATTTTAAGCTTTAATTTCTGTTTAACAGAAATTTCTTCTTCACTGTAATTCATATTAATTGTTTCTATTAAAGCTAACTGTGAAAAAAGACTAACAAAGCATGGTAGAAGTTGTCATCTAACTGGAATATATTGACTTTCCATATTTCTACCAATTTTTCCTGTTGAAATAAGAGAAATAAAATTTGCATTTATTCTGGCTGCAGCTAGATATTCAGTGCAGAATCTACCCAGCCCAATTTCTGTGTGTGTGACCTGCCCATTCTACTAAAGGGATGATTTCCTCCCAGACAGTCTTATTTTTATGGAAAGACTCACTTCGAATGTATGCAAATGATTGGACCACAGATAGGATCCTTCCTCCCTTCCTCAACTTTAGCTGAGCCAATCTGAGCCCTAGGAATTTAACATCAGGGTTGAGAGAGTAGAACTTGTTTTCTGTCTGTGATTGAGCCTTTGCAAAGGAAAAGATGGCTTATCCCTAAGATTTGATGTAACCAGGAACAGGATACAAATGGTTGAAAGGCACACATTACAAAAACAAATTATTAAATAAGGCATTTTCTATTCTCTCATCTTGATAAATATACTTTATAATAACCTAGGGGAGGTGAGGTTTGAAAATTTTAAACCTTATGACTCCTCAGTCTTCAAAAAAGAGAAGTAACCTCCTCCTTCTTTTGAGACAGAGTCTTATTTTGTTGCCCTCAGTAGAGTGCTGTGGCATCTCACACTCTTGGGCTCAAGTGACTCTGTTGCCTGAGCCTCCCAAGTGGCTGGGACTACAGGTGCCCACCCACAAGGCCCAGCTGTTTTTAGAGATTGGGTCTTGCTCTTGCTCCAGCTGGTCTTGAGCCCCTGAGCTCAGTCAATCCACCTGCCTCGGCCTCCCAGAGTGCTAGGATTACAGGTGTGAGCCACCCTGCCTGGCCCTTAAAAAGCAACTTTGAAGGGCAAGACCATATGTGAACTTTTCCCTTTTTCATCAAGTGCCACTGAGGCCCGCACATTTCAGGTACATGGACACCTAAGAGCCCCACCCCAGCCCCATCCACAGGGGCACTCCTGTAAAACAGTGTACTCCTGGGAAGACGGGAAGAGTCTACTCCAGGGAAGAATCTGGTGCATACCTTGAAACAAACTGAGGTGCCCTGGAGGCAGAGAACTCTGGGACTCACACTGTTACATCACATTCTAGAAGGGACTTTGTAGGGTCTGGAAGGGCGCAGACAGTAAAAGGGGAAGAATGGAGTCCTCTGAAGGCCTTCGTCCACAGCTCTGCTGTTTTCTTGCTCTAATTTTTATTTATAGAAACATAGGCCCGTGAAGTTAAGGAGTGCAGGGTCTGAAACCCTAAGGTAATGCTTTGATTGGAGGAGTGGGGGTGAAAGCAACCTTCTACCAGATTCGGGTTCCTACCAGATTCGTCTCCAAGCCGGTGAAGGATGGCACCAAAGCCACAAGTCCCTACTACCATGACGGGTAACGACGCTGCTACAAGCATACACTCACATAGAAGTGACGGCTACTTTGTGGAGCGGCTCTGACGTATGTGATTCTGACCTTCCCCCTTCAATC
>CAUYON010109833.1:0-40563 GCA_963573935.1 Arctocebus calabarensis | reverse complement strand
TCTTGAGATATTTTACTAAGAAGAATGTGTTTCAACTCCCCTTCAAGTATGCATAAAAGATGTAAAGTCTCCATCTTTTCTTATGGGTGAATAGTATTCTGTCGTATACATGTGCCACAGTTTGTTAATCCATTCATGGGTTGATGGGCATTTGGGTTGCTTCCATGACTTGGCAATTGTGAATTGAACTATAATAAGCATTCTGGTGTAACATTTAACACACATTTTTACTGGAGACTTTCAATGTGTGGGTATTGAGAGAGGTATTCTTGTACAGTGTTGAACCAGGTACCCAACATGATACTGCAGTCTAGAGGGATTCTTTTGAAGGTTAACAGGGTTAAGGTCAGGCCTTGAAAGGTTCTGGAACTAGAAGCATTATTACTTATTCTAGTTATGAACTGGCTGGCAGTAAATGGCTTTCAGGATCTCTTGTAGTTGTGTGGATTGACTGGGCTCAGCTGAGTGGCCCTCACCTCTCAAGACTGCAGTTAGATGCTGACTGACTAGGCCCACTTAAGCAGCTGGCCCCTGATGCCAGCTGTGGTCTAGGAGAGTCACATAGCTACCCACGTGACTTGGACTTCTTTTCATAGTGTGGTGGCTGGGTTCTAACAGGGAAGAATCCTCATAGTTAAGGATCCAGGTCCTCAGCTTGAAATAAGCCCAAACTCCATTTTGTCAGGCTGGGCTTCCCAGAGAAAGCACACAATCCTCCTGCCTCAGCTTCCTGAGCACCTAGGACTCTAGGCACTCACCACACACAGGACTAATTTTTTTTATTGTTTGTAGAGATGGGGTCTCACTCTTGCTCAGTCTGGTTTCATACTCCTTGCCTTAGTCTCCCAAAGTACTAGGGTGACAAGAGTCAGCCACTATGCTTGGCCCCTGCCTAACTCTTGTTTACTTTTCAGAGTTAAGCCCTGTTTCAAGCTCTGCCTCACTCTGTTGCCTGAGCTAGAGTGTGGTGGCATCATCCTAACTCATGCAACCTTAAACTCCTGGGCTCAAGCAATCCTCCTGCCTCAGCCTCCCAAGTAACTGGAACTACAGGCACATACCACCAAACTTGGCTAATTACAAAATTTTTTTTGTAGAGATGAAGTCTTGCTGTGTTGCCCCGGCTGGATTGAACTCCTGGCCTCAAAGGATCCTCCTATCATGGTCTATCAAAGTGATGGAATTACAGGTATAGCCATGGTCCCCAGCATAAAAGTAGCAAATCTTTTTTTTTTTTTTTTGAGACAGAGCCTCAAGCTGTCACCCTGGATAGTGTGCTGTGGCATCACAGCTCATAGCAACCTCCAATTCCTGGGCTCAAGAGAGTCTCCTGCCTCTGCCTCCCAAGTAGCTGGGACTACAGGTGCCCGCCACAATGCCCAGCCATTTTTTTTTTTTGGTTACAGCCGTCATTGCTGCTTGGTGGGCCCGGGCTGGATTCAAACCCACCAGCTCAGGTGTACGTGGCTGGCGCCTTAGCCCGTTGAGCCACAGGCGCCGAGCCAAAGCAGCAAATCTTTAAAGTTTAATTATCTGTTCTCCCATTTTGTCTTCTCAACTTTATTTTGAAAAAATTATAGACTCTCAGAGGGTTGCAAAAGTCTTAGAGTCCTGTGTATTCATCATCTGGTCCCTCCTTCCAGTGATGACATATGTTGGCTGTAGTGAAAATTAAACCAGGACATGACAGTGGTACAATGCTTTTGCTAGACTACAACTTTTCAAAATACTATTCACCCATAAGAAAAGATGGAGACTTTACATCTTTTATGCATACTTGAAGGGGAGTTGAAACACATTCTTCTTAGTAAAATATCTCAAGAATGGAAAAATCAGTATCAAATCTAATGACATATGGTTTATGGTGGACATGAACTTCATGTGCAATTTAAAATTACAACTATTTACAAATTACAAAATTACAACTATTTTAAATTACGCACAAACTTTATGTCTATATAAAGTAGTATTTTTTGTTTTACAAAATGATGGACACAATTTGTGTAAGGTTTTTCCATTTTATTCCATATAGTGGGAAAGGCTGGGTCCCAGGTCTCATGATAGTGATGGGCTTCTCTCTCTGTCTTTGATGTTTCATGTGAAATTATATGGGTTCAGAAAAGAATCTTCTTAATATATTTCACATTAACAGAGGACTTTTTAGATAGTCATTTGTGATAGATCCAAACTGATCCAGAGAAAGTACACATAAGAACATGAACTTGGCAAAAGAACAGACACTTATTGAGCCTCTGCTATATGCCAAAGACTCTGCCAAACACAGGAACACAGTGATGAAAAGACACAGTCCTTTCCTCTCAGGGTTCAAAAACTGGTAGCATGCATGAGATGTAAGAAAAATGAGTTTAAAAAAGACTTCTCATTGAAACCTGGGGACAAATGGCTGCCTTGTGTGTCAGGAAACAGACTGAAACACATTTTGGCCTAAAATCAGTACAGGCAGTCCCCAAGTTACAAACATTCAATTGATGTATGACTCACACCTACAAACAGAGGCTATTACAGGCAACAGGTAAATGGACCTGTTCCAACTCTCATACAAATTTGACTTAAGAACAAACCTACAGAGCCTATCTCGTTTATAACCTGGAAACTGCCTGTAGTGGATTCTTATGCACCAAAAAGAAGGGCATCATTGTTCAGAGTCTGGCATGACTGAATAGTCTTCTGGGGATACCAGGAGAGTAAAGAAGCCTGCCTAGAAAAGGATGGAACTCAAGCTAATGGCACACTTTGGGACCCACCTGTGTTTCTTCTGTATCCCAAAGGCCACATCTCAAACGCCTTCTGATTTGACATCATCTCCAAGTCATGTGAACAAATCCTCCTCTTTCTAGAAGAGTTCCTTCTCCCTGGCAGTGTCATAGCATTTCCCCAGCCAACATTTATCATCCCCACACCTGTCACATCTAGTACAAGGATGTTTCTCGTAGCCACGAGTCCTGTTCTCACCAGGCCAATACAGAGCCTCTCCAATCTCACTGCTTTCATGTGTTTGCATATATTTATTTATTTGAGACAGAGCCTCAAGCCTTCACCCTGGATAGAGTGCCATGGCTTCACAGCTCATAGCAACCTCCAATGCCTGGGCTCAAGCGAGTCTCTTGCCTCCGCCTCCCAAGTAGCTGGGACTACAGGCGCCCGCCACAACGCCCGGCCATTTTTTGGTTGCAGCCATCATTGTTGTTTGGTGGGCAGGGCTGGATTCGAACCCGCCAGCTCAGGTGTACGTGGCTGGCGCCTTAGCCTACTGAGCCACAGGTGCCGAGCCCATGTGTTTGCTTTTTAATTAAAGCATCTTGTTTAGCCTGCCTGAGGCTTATATTAGTTTCATGCAGCTGCTGTGACAAATTACCACAAGCTGGGTAGTTTAAAACAAAAGAAACTTACTCTCTCCTAGCTCCAGAAGCCAAAAACCCAGCAGCGTGACATTCCCTTTATCAGTTTCTGGTGGCTGCCGTCACCCCTTGACTTGGGGCTGACTCCTTCCAACCTCTGCAGCTGGGGTGGCACCTTTCCTCTTTCTGTGTCAAATTCATTCTGCCTCACTTTTATAAGGGTGCTGGTCACTGGATATAGGGCCCACCCAAACAATCCAGGATGATTTCATCGAAAGAGCTTTAACCTCAAAGAATCTTTTTCCAAATAAGCTCACCTTTATAGGTTCTGAGGATTAGGATATGAACATATCTGTTTGAGGGGGGGGCCACCATTCAGTTCACTGTGGGGCTTTTCCTATCCAATCCATCTTGCTCCTAGTGTTCTCAACACATCATGCTTCTAATCGGTATAATTAATAGTTTTCATTTCCTTCCTTCCTTTCTTTTTCTTCTTTTCTTTTTTTTCTTTTGTAGATAGAGTCTCACTGTGTTGCCCTTTGTAGAGTGCCATGGCATTATTGTAGCTCACAGCAATCTCAAACTCTTGGGCTCAAGCAATCCTCTTGCCCCAGCCTCCCAAGTAGCTGGGACTATAGGCACACTACCATATCCCAGCTAGTTTTTCCTTTATCCCTGTTTTTTTTTTTTTCTTGTTTTAAGTAGAGCTGGGTCTCACTCTTGCTCAGGCTGATCTAGAACACTTGAGCTCAAGTAATCCACCCGCTTTAGCCTCTCACAATGTTAGGATTACAGGCATGAGCCATCGCACCCGACCTAGGTTTTCATTTTCTATCTCATCAAATCCAAACTCTTCTGCCTGGCATTCTAGGCTCACATAATCTGGCAACTTACCAACTTCCTGCAGTTTACTTCACCAGACATTTAGTGACTTCCTAGTATGTGTAAGACACTGTTTGTAGGCTTTGGGAAGTACGAATGTAAATATGGTGCCACCCAGCCTTCAGAGGGCTGAGGAGATGAAAATACACAGATGACTACAAAACACAGAATGACAAACATCAACAGTCCCTTCTTACCAGACCAGCCTCCGCACTATGCTAACTCCTGCTCCCATGATTTTAAATATCATCTTTGACATGTTACACAACTTAGTATTTAATCACAGTCTATTTTTTTTCTTTTTTGAGGCAGAGTTTCACTCTATTTCCTGGGGTAGTGTGCAGCAGCATCATCAAAGTTTACTGCAACCTAAGACCGCTGGGCTCTAATGATCCTCCCATCTCAGCCTCCTGAATAGTGCGGACTATAGGAGTATGACACCACACCTGGCTAATTAAAAAAAAAATTACGGAGATAGGGTCTCACTATGTTTCCCACGCAGGTCTCAAATTCCTGGCCTCAAGCAATCCTCCTGCCTTAGCCTCCCAATGTGCTGCCCCTGGCATATCTAATCACAGTCTTACAGCTTTACTATTGTATTTGTCTATTTGTCTCTTAATTGTGTCCCCAATCAAATGTTTCTTAAACTGAAGTATTCCTCCTTTTCTTATGCCATAATTTGGATGTGTGTCCTCCCAAACCTGGTATTGCCATCCTGCTTCCTGAGATTTCTCTCTCTGCTGGTTGAAGGTTACTGAGCTTTATATTTTAGGGTGTACTTCCTTGCGATGAAGAGCATAACTGGTGATAGCTGGAGGGGCAGATGAGTTAGGCCAAAAAGCACTTCAAAATATAGGACCTAATAAGACTTATGAGAAGGTGAGATTCTGCTGTCTAACTTTTAGGTGGAGCTCAGAAGACGCCCACAGGATAATATCCCAGGAAGCCCTGGGACGATTTCAACAATCATCCCCATAAACAAAGCTTGAAGTCCACAAAATGTACAATGATGAGTGATTACATGACACATTCAAAAAAAATTTAGCATCAGGTTACTAGGCAAAAAAGGGGTATTTTGCTTTAATCTGTATCCTTTGATTATTGAAATTGTACATTTTTCTCATTCACGTTTTCTTTGGGAATTATCTGATCATTTCCTTTGCCCATTTTCTCTTGGAGGGGACTTTTTTTTTCCTTTTTAGAAGTTCTTTAAATATTAAATACAGCAATTGTTTATAATAAAAATGGCACTCCAGCTTGCAGATTTCAATCTTATTTATAATGGCTAATTCTAAAAATTTCTACTCAGAGTATCAGTCCTTGTGATATTTTCTCTTCTTTTTGTTTTTCATCAAGTTTGCATCACAATGTATTAAACTCACGGCACATTTTAAATATCTGTAAATCAGAAGGATCAACTTTGGAAGAGACCAATTCTAGAGAAAGAAATTCATTATCATGACAAGAAGAGAGTAATTGTATTCTTAAAAAGTACAAAAATATGGTGGCACCTGTGGCTTGAAGGAGTAGGGCCCCGGCCCCATATGCCAGAGGTGGCAGGCCCAGCCAAAAACTGCAAAAAAAAAAAAAAAGTACAAAACTATTAAAATCCTTGAAAAGCCCTAGTAATAGCAGTGCACAATATTTCATGTACATCTGAGTAATAAATACTTCATAATTGCATCTCACTCCACCTCTCAAAATCTTGTATTGATCTACCTGGTGGGTTTGAGAGCCATCATCTTATGGAGATGATTTAAGACACAGCAAGGTCAAGTCCAAGAAGATGATGCCAGATGGTTCTGTAAAACCCAATGTGAAAAGACAAATAGAATAGACTTTAAACCGATTAACCATTACCACAATAATGAATGGATGTTTTTAAAGAAAAATTTTTTTAAAGCAGAAATTCTCTACAATTTTTCAATTAGAAGAAAATATATTCACAGGCATTTTGGACAAGATGACTGTAGTCACATGAAAGTTTAGTTTATTATAGATACTTTATGCAAATATTTTAATACTTTTTGCTATTACTATGCTCTTTTAGCAAGGCAGTTACAGTTCAAGTGAAAAAATATAAACAAAATTGCACACTTTATTTTAAAAGTCTACTTTAAATTCTTTTTTAAATACAATTAAAACCATTATCTCCTCCCATTTGATGATGTTTCTCTTTCTGTTCCTTTAATTATGAAGTCTCTAAGACAATGAACTTGATGGAGTGATTTTTCTATTGTGGCAGGAAATGTTAAACGTAACTAACTCTTCATCATCCCATAACTGCTTGCTTTTTAAACTTTGATTAAATGCTATATTTAAACACAAATATTAAAAAATATTTAACATCTCATACAGTCACAGTTCACTGGCGCTTTGCTCCAGACTGGACACTGACCATTGAAAAATAGATGCCTTTCTGGGCCAGCAGCTGTTGATGTGTGCCACGCTCCTTCACTTTGCCATTCTGAAACACCACTATCAGGTCCGCATTCTGGATGGTGGACAGGCGGTGAGCGATCACAATGCAGGTGCGGCCTTCTCTGGCTTTGTCCAGGGCTTCTTGGACAACCTGTTCCATGTCACATAAATTAATTCCAATAATAACAGTACTTTCCCTTTAATACTTTCTCCAGGAAAGATCCCACATTCATTTCTCCAGAAATCGGTCCTTCTTTAACACTGGTGTCAGTGAACTATAACGGATTTTAGAAATCCAAGGATCTATCATATCAGAAGATAACTGAATCCCAGTTTGGATTAGTTCGGAGGGAGGTGTTATCTATTTAAAGTTAAGGCAGTAACAATACAGCCCATCAAATCATTTAAAAACATTTACTAGTGTGTCTAGCCACACAACATTCTTGAAAGCAGACCTCAAATCCAAAGCAAATAGAGAAAGCCTGAGCAAAGACCAAATGTGGATTCCTTTAATTTTAGTTATTTTTATGATAGTGAACATCTCATAATGATTTTGCCTTTCAGATATTTGAATTCTTAACTTTTACTCATATTGAAAATGATTGCTAATATTCTTCTCAAGGGACAGCCAGTTTTTGACCCTGTCTTACCCTTTCCCTTTTTTATATAGCTGCTGAGGAGATACTGCCAGTAGAAATGGAAAATATGCCTCCTGAATGCAGCTTCTTAGGTGCACACAAGTGATCCGGGGCTGAGTTTGAGGCATAAGTGCTGTAAGACTAACGTGCCTTGTGTCATCTTAGCTGTCCTGAATAACAGCTAGACAGTGTTTAAATTACACTGAAAGGTGACATAAATAGCAATCAACAATCTGGTCTAATTTTGTTCTGTACTATGGAAGATAAAAACACATATTTAAACCTTTTCAGGATGGCTGATTCAAGTATGAATGAATCTAATTTAAGTTCTTACCTTTTCACTTTCTGTATCCAGAGCTGATGTAGCTTCATCCAAAAGCAAAATATGAGGCTGTCTGACAAGGGCACGAGCTATGGCAATGCGTTGTTTTTGTCCACCAGAGAGCTGAGTTCCTTTGTCTCCTACTCTGGTGTTATATTTCTGTAAATGGATTTTGTTATTATGAAAGTAGAATGGGTAGTAAAATTCTAACAAATAGTTTGTGTACAGAAAATAGGACAAACACTTCCTATACACCAAAAATCTAGGTTCAGAAGCTAATGGGTTCACAGAGGGTTAAACATAGAACAAAAATTGCTCCATATGACATGTTTGATCTTCCTTTTTGAAAATAGACATTTAGGCCTTAAGATGGTATGTTTTAATACGAACAAGCCAGAATTTTTTTCAGAAAGAGCACTGTTGCTAGTAAGTATCGTCCATCTTCTGATTTCATAATATTTGGGGCAAAGATTGTAGCAGAAAGGAAATTTGATTTAAACAGCCTATTCATAATAAAATAATTGAAGCTCATCTTTTTCATAACCAGCAGGTGACGCTCTCTGCATGATTTTTAAAGTGAGGAAAGAGATTCTTGGAACATTAGTCTTTTGGTGACTGTATGAAATTATCTCCAACACTTAACTTTAATGAATGCTAAGGAATTCTATTTTGATATCTAACTCTGAAAACCTAAAATATCCGTCTTTTGCTTTTGGAGTTCTAATATTCTTGCCATATTGTTGTTCCCCAGAGTAAATAACTGTCACCAACTATTTAATATGACATTGGGGACAAGACTTAAAGGTATATAAAGAAGGGCAGAAATGGGATATGACAGCATGTGTAACCTAGAAAACAGTACTGGCTTATTATTTTCAGGCCCTTGCCAGGCTGAAATTTTAGTTAAACTGTGGATTTTGATTCTGACACCCCAGAGTTTGGCTATAAAATTCACATTCTATACAGGGTTGCCTATTTTTATTTACTATGTTTGGCCACCCCAGTGCTATGACAGTCAGCCTGGGATATCCAACTATTGATGGAGGGGGAAGACTCCGGGTGAGGTTTTGGCAGATGCTTGGGACCAGTTGTAACCTGGAGCTGTGGCTGCCCCAGAAGGCAGCGGGGCTGTGTAGGAGTTACCAGATGGAACTGGAAAAGTATTAATCTTGTGGAGGCAATAAAAGGCAGCATTGTATGTAACCCTGTAGGAAAGAGGTAACAAAACCAGGCATCTGCTGGCTAAGGTAAAAGCTGTTACCGTGTATTAATCACTCAGGAGAAGCAGCGGATCCTTAGACAGATAATAGACTTACAAGGTTTTGGCTTCTCTCTCCTGGTCTGGACACTGAGGAAGAGAATCATGGCGTCTACAGGTGTTCTCTGTGTGACAGATAGTGACCAGGAACACAGAAAAGTGGGGTCCTTTTGGTAGACAAATGCCAGAGGGGCAACATATAAGACACTAGATAATCTTTCCTTTCTGTGTTTGTGTTTTGTTAACCACTGGCCCAGGGTCTCTCCAAATTTAGCCTTCATCGGTATCTTCTGGGCTATTAAAATGCAGGTTGCTGGACTCTACCTCTAAAGTTTCTGATTCTCCAGGTCTGGGATGGGGGGGGAGGCCAAAAAAAATCTGTATTTCTAACAAGCTCCCAGGTAATGCTGATCCATGCCCACACTTGAGAATCACTGACCTCTCATTAAGTAAAGAGGACTGGAGCTTTGTGTTTAAATGAACATTGAGAAGAGTCAATTATCCACAGTGGGCCTAGAGCAGCAGTCCCAAAATGTTCTGGCACCAGGGACCCGTTTCATGGAAGACAATTCTTCCACATACTGGGGGGTGCGGAGTGATGGTTTGGGGATGATTTAAGTGCATTATATCTCCACCTCAGATCATCAGGCATTAGATTCTCAGCAGGAGCGCACAACCTAGATGCCCCACCTGTGTAGTTTACAGTAGGGATTGCCCTCCTCTGAGAATGCTGCCAGTTATCTGACACGGGGCGGAGCTCAAGCAGTGACGTAAGCGATGGGGAGTGGCTGTAAATGCAGACGTTTCCCTCACTTGCCTGCCCGCTGCTGACCTTCTGCTATGTGTCCTGGTTCCTAATAGGCCATGGACCAGTACTGGTCTGGTCCACAGTCTAGAAATTGGGGACCATAGGCCTAGATTGTTAAAGGATAGGTGGGGACAAGGCCTCCTCCTTTGGGCCTAATGAGAATGGTGTCAGCAGTTACCTGAAGAACAGCCTGAGGAAAAGGGAAATCTTGGGGAAGAGTTAGAGCCACCTGGTATTGCCATCCTGCTCCTGAGATTTCTTCCCCTGCCAATCTGAGGTTACTGAGTTTTATGTTTTAGGGCGCACTTCCTTGCTATGAAGAGCATAACTGGGAATAATTGGAGGGGTAGAGGAGCTAGCTGAGAAGCACTTTAAAATGTAGAACCTAAAAGGTCTTAAGAGAGGGTGAGATTCTGCTGTCTAACTTTTAGGTGGAGTTCAGAAGACACCCATAGGATAATAACTCTGGAAGCCCAAAGGAAGATTTCAATAATCATCCTCATAAACAAAGCTTGGGGTCCACGAAATGTGTAATGATGGAGAGGTTACACATGCCATGGCTACCCCTGTGGCTCAGCCCTCTTTTTGGCACGAGTCCAGCTCCCTGGCTTGGCCTGACTTGGCAGGGTGAGGTTAAGGCTTGGCTAGGGGGAGCTGCAGGAAGGCAGATGGGTGAGAAATGGGACAGCACCTGGAAAGGATGGGCACACCTACTTCCTCATCAGGCCCAGGAGAGCATGTCCGCAGGTGGAGACACAGACGATGCTCAAATGCATTTGGGTTTGGAGGGAAAGGCCTCCTAGACGTACTTATCCCCAGGGCTGAAGGAGGTGGCGCCTCTAGCCTAAAATCTTTGGATCTAGAGAACTGTTCCAGTTCTCCTGACCCTGCGAAGTTGCTCTCTCCTATACTTGAACTGGTCTAACACTTTCATCCCTTCCTCACAAGGAGAGTCAGGTGATTGGGCAAATATAACATCTAACTGGGATAGGAAGTGTGGCGAGATGCTCGTATGCAGGTTTAGGGGTATTTCTTTTCCTCTCGGAAACAAGCCCTTTAGAAGTCAAGGAAGGCCAGGGAGCCTTCCTCATGCTCCTGAACCTGTAACTGGAGAGACGCTTACATCAGGCAGTGAATCGATGAACTGGTGTATGTTGGCCTCCTTGGCTGCCTTCACAATCTCTTCCTGTGACACCACCCGGCTGTTGTCCCCGTAGGCGATGTTTTCGCTAATGCTGCAGTCAAACAAGATAGGCTCCTGGGATACGATGCCCATGTGTGCTCGGACCCACTGCACATTCAGTTGCTTTATTTCTTTGTTATCAATTAGCTGAAAATAAGAGTTCACAGATCAACTATAGGACTAGCATATTTTGAATTTAGTGAAGTTAACGTTGTTATTTCATATGATAAAACTAACAAGTTACCTATGAGATCAAGGAAATTTTTTTTTAATTTAGATTGTCAAGGTTATTCCAATGAGGCCATAATTATACGCTTTGAGGACCTGTCGTGTTTCTTATGTTTTAACCCAGCCTGGTTTCTGATATGGGCATGTACTACCTAGACAGAACAATACCCTCTCCTCCTCCAACGTATCTATGAATCCCTGGGGCGTGTGAATATGTTACATGGCAAGAGGGGACTGAGGTAGCAGATAGAAGTGAGACTGCTGATCAGCTGACCTTAAAATAAGATTATCCTGGATTATCTTGTTGAAACTAATGTAATCTTAAGCGTTCTTAACTATGGAAGAGAGAGGCCAAAGAATGAGTATCAGAGAAAGACATGCCCAGTCATTGCTGGCTTTGAAGATGGAGGAAGGGGCTGCGAGCTAGAAAAGGCAAGAAAATAGATTGTCCCTCGGAGCCTCCAGAAGGATCAATAGATTGTCCCTGCTGAGCCTCGATTTTTAGCCTGATGAGGCCTACTTTCAACTTCTGACCTCTAGAAGTATAAGATAATAGTTTTTTGTTGTTGTAAGACTCTAAGTTTGTGGTAATTAGTTATAGCTGCCACAGGAAACTATTAATATTATAATGCTTTATAGTTCTGGGATGTATCCTGACATCTTTATCTTACATTTCAGTTTTTCAGAGGAAAGGTGGCCAAATTGGAGTGGAAATAAATAACAACTACAACCACGTAACAGGTTTGTAGATCAGGTTTCTGATCTGACCTGATTTGAGGAATCAGATACAATGGCAAAGAAACAGAAGTCAGTGTGGGACAGCAGCTACTTGTCTCTCATTGCTGATCTTGAAGTCATTTTTCTCAGTTTCCTTGTGAGCAAAATGGAAATGATGATAACTCCTAAACTCACAGAATTAAGGATTAAATATTACTCTGTGCCTTAGCACAACACTAGGCACAGAGTAAGTTGTAATTCTGTATATGTGATGTATTGGAACTATAGGGGATGGACAGGTGGACAGGTGTACAAAAAGATGGATGGACATCTTCAGTACTGAGCCAAAGGCGTAGGAACAGACAGCTTCCCTTTCTCTGTGATCTGTTCCCCAGATTATCCTGCAAAAGCCTTAGGAGGCCCCCTTACAGCCTTACTCTAATGCAGTTATGTCTGCCTACTAGATCTGTTTTGCAAGATAATTTTCTGGTATTCAAGTAAGAGAGCAGTTCATCCCCTCTGAGGAAGACACCAGTGACTCAGATTTGAGCTTTCCTAACGGCGGTGATGAGTAGGTACTGAGCCGTACAGTTTCTTCATCCCATACGCCTGACTGGGCGGCTCTAGGAGACAGCTGGCCAGGGGCGAGGTACCATCTTTGCTGCAGGAACATAGCTTCTGCTTGTGAAGCTGACGGGTGCAGGGATGAAAAGCACTGCTATAACCTCATTAGTAACAAACCCAGTTGCCATGGAGACTATTCTGAGCATCTATGCTCCAGGCTTCCTTTCAGTGTTAATAAATGAAGGGGGAAAGCAGAAGGTGGAGAGAGGGAGTAAAAACCAAGCAAGGATGTGGCTAGACAGCAGCTCTTGTTAGATCGAGCACTGCACTTGAGAAATGCAAATTTGAGGAAAGGAAGAGGGTTTTGCTTTTTGGTTGCTTTTTTTTTTTTTTTTAATTTTCTAGGTTTAAAACCCCTGGGAGGAAAACGGACACTACCTAACTACCATTATAACAGGCAAACCTGAATGATCTCAGCAAGTCTTAATGAGTTCCGTTGCAACACTGAATATGGTAACACTCTTGGGCTTCTTCATCTCCACATAGTACACCAGAATTGGAAATTATTTAACATCTATGTCAGCTGAATAAGCTTTTCCTAAAGGAAAACAGTTTAGAATCCCAGAATGTAAAGCAGATCAAAGCATAGCTTCTTTGGCTGAGACACTGTAGTGGTCTGAGGGAAGACCAGGAAACTCTGGGGAACTTAAATTAAATAAAAACTGTTCGAAAAACCCTGGAACTCTGGGGAACTTGTATTAAATAAAAACTGTTCGAAAAATCCTGGCCTAAATGAAAACATAACTAGGAAAATAAACATATTGGTAAGAACTAATTTAAAGCCAAATAAAAATGACCAGCTATCTTTATTATAGATTGTGAAACTGATCATTTTCATTAGCACAAATAATCAAATGTTAAATATGTATTTTTCAATGTGTATTTAATCTGAAATAATAATTTTTAAAAAGATCAAACATTGATAATACTGGAGGCTCTGTGATAACTATGTGTATACATTCTCTTATTTACTCTTATGAGGTCACTGTGATTTTAATCACCATGTTACAAGTGAGGAAATGAGTGAAGCTGGGTGACTTATACCAAGTCACACAGTAAGAAATTGGGGGAAGCAGGACTGAATCTCAACACTGCAGGTTGGGTTTAGTAACACAAGTGTCTCATAACTGAAGGACACCTCTGTCTGGCTGCGGTGCACCACCAGGCAGCATTTATTTCAAAGCCCTACAGCACATGCACAGGGGCAGATGATGGATATTGCTTCAGCAAATGTTGACACTGTTTTTAGAGCATCATCCGTGTTGTCTTGAGATGGTTGTTGTCCTGTGCACTTAGAATTCACTTTCATATTCTTCCGTGTCTGCCCTTTCATACTTCAAGGGACTAGAAGGCTAAAAACCATTTACCAGGCTCCCTTGGTTCTGGAAATAACTTAGGGTCTAGCAGGGAGATGTACTGTTTAAGTCAGATGCCAATTCTCCTTTAGCAGCCATAGTAAGCTAACATGTGTGTTTGGCAGACAGGACTTTTTGCAATAGCCAGACTCAGGTCTGTGTCTTTAGTTTTGAAACAACTGTGACATTGGCTTAATTTTCTGCAGGTTCCTGGTCACAGGAAGATCAAGCTGGGAGCAAAAGCAGCTTCCTTTTACCCTCCCTCTTCTAGCCCTTCCAAAGAGTCTATAGACACCTCAGCCCTTTATTAAATACTTATCTAGTATCATTTGAATTAACTAGAGCACTTTCTGTTTCCTTCTCTGAACTATAACTGACATTGTCCATGCTTTTAATTATGCTCTGCTTGTATTTCCATACTTGGAACGTATCATTAATTACTGTTTACCATTGTTTTCAATCCTAACATTTTGTCATCATAAGGCGTTTTTTTTTTCCACTGCAAAGTGACTATGAGCACATTGGTGGCTGTAAGGTTATTTTATCTTTCCCATGAGTTATTATCAGAAAAATTTAAGAACCAATACTCTCACTACATTCCCTATTTCAGCTAAAATGGCCTATTTGCTGCATTGGAAACAAATTACTTACAGACCACACTTTGTCTGCTCTCCTACACGGAATGCCCTTTCTATTGCTCACCTCTATGCAGATACTACTGTCCTTAAAAATCCAGCTCTAGGCCTAGCCCTATCTTTAATCTAACGCCTGAAAGTAAACGTCTTATCTCCACAAAGTATTTGAGGGCAGATACCATGCCCCACAATTCAGTTTATAGCACATTTCACATGCTGTTTAATCAATGTCAGTGTCTGACAGCTAACTGCCTCTTCTAAGTGCTTCCACTGTCAGTGAGGTCTTCATTTGCAGTCCTGCAATCAAACTTTAACCACAAAGTTGAAGCATAAAATCAGAGTTCACAGAAAATATAAAGGAGTAAAAGTAAGGAAGAAAGGTTATGTAACTAGTAAATAATTGACTAAAGGCATAACTCTCTTTGAATACAATAAACAGTATGTATGAGAGTGATTGCTGTGGGGAAGTCAAAAGAGCCCTGGACTACAGGTTGAACATTTCCCTTCATTTCAGTCATCAATGCAACTCGGGTCCACGTGCAGCTGGAGGGCCTCACTCTGTATTGGCAGGTATCCATTCTGATCAGGCACTTCCCGTGCTGTTTCAGTTATTAAGTATTTTAAACATCACTTCTGAATATGCCTAAAAACTAAAGGCCTATAGAATGAAAATTTCTTGCTCTAAACTTTACCCCTTCCTAGTTTGATTCTTTTCCTATCCCCATTACAGTCATTTAAATCCACTCTTCTTTCAAGACTCCTATCTCATCCCTAGCACTTAAGACATTCTCTGAGACATTTTACAGGAAGTCTCTGGGTTATGAACAAGATAGGTTCTGTAGATTTGTTCTTAAGTTAAATTTGCATGCAAGTTGAAACAGGCCCATTTACCTACAATTTATTACAATTTACAATTACCTACAATTTATTACAATTTATTACATTTACCTGTAATAGCATTCATTCCTAAGTGTGAGTTGGTCAGCTGCATGTAACTCGGTGGGGGGGGACTTGCTCTAATAGCCCCCATTTGTAAGTGCAAGTTGTAGGTAAGTCAGATGTTTGTAACTTGGGGACCCCCTATAGTTCAGAAGACAAAGGCATTCCTCTGTATTCTTTACATGCTTCTCAAATTTGTTATTTGTTGATCTTTCTTTTTTCCCCCTTAGATGATGTTCCAATACTCTCTCCATCAATGGTTTACCTTATCCTCATAAAGATGCCCATGATTCCTCCTCCTAAACATGTTCCCTACATTCTGCCTCCCTATTCAAGCTACTGTTCTTATTTGTATTTCTTTCATCTTTGATCTTCTTGATAATCTACACTCATTTAAATTCTCCTCCTAAATATACTTCAGCCACGCTAAACTATTTTCTACCATCACCACTGCACTAAGAAATGTCAGACATAGCTCATTTATTGCCAGATCCTATTATGTCTTCTCAGTCTTCACCTTATCCTACCTCCCCATAGCATCCCCACTCCTGACCACCTGAAACACTCCTCATCCTTGGCGTCTGCCTCACTTGTCTCTAATGGCACCCCTCTTCTATCTTTCTGGCTACTTCTATTTTTGCTGGCTCTGCTCATGTCAGCTGAAACCCAAGCACAGCAAGGGAGACGGGTGGTACGAGGGCTGCTTGCAAAGGAGGGCAGGGGGTAGTGCTGAGGGAGAGGCTGACGAAGTGGACTGGGGCAGATGACACAGCTTAGACCTGTCTACGCTGTCAGATTTGCACTATGTGGGGTTGTTAAAAGGTTTGAAAAACCAGCTGGTGCAGTGGCTCACTCCTGTAATCTCAACGTTCTGAAAGTCTGAAGCGGTGGATTGCTTGAGTTCAGGAGTTTGAGGCCAACATGAGCAAGAGGTAGACCCTCTGTCTCTTCTAAAAATAGAAAAAAAGAAAAAAACTAGCTGGATGTTGTGTTGGGTGCCTGTAGTCCCAGCTACTTAGGCTGAGGTAAAGGATTGCTCAGGCCCAAGAGTTTGAGGTTGCCATGAGCTGCAATAGTGCCACTGCACTCTACCCTGGGCAATGGAGTGAGACTCTGCCTCAAAAAAAAAAAAAAAAAAAAAAAAAAAAAAGATTTTAAAAACAATGGCTTATAGTTCAGAATTAAACACAGGAGGACATTTCTTGAACTGAGCTGAACATGAAAGTGTGCTCACCACTGTCCCAGCCAAGGGGTCGTAGAAACGCTCCAGGAGCTGGACCACCGTGCTCTTCCCACAGCCACTGCTGCCCACCAGGGCCAGCGTCTGGCCCTTCTTCACCTCAAGGTTCAGCCCCTGAAGCACTGGGATGTCTGGCCGGGTAGGATAGTTGAATACAACTTCGTTAAATGTCACATTTCCTTCCAACTTGTCCTACGATGAGAACAATAACACTCAATTTGATTGCTGCAAGAAGACACGTTGTATAGCTAACCCTCCCTACCACCAGCTGTCAGAAGGTACAGAGCTTGTATTACAATTAAGCTTCACTTCAAACTGCTGGAATTTAATAAATAAGATCTAAAAGAGTCAAGATAATACAATGTATAATATGGATGTGATAAATCTGTTGCCAAAGAAAGAGTAACATAAATATAATAAAATCTGATTAACAAGATTTGCTTAGAAAGTGGGCAGCATTCCTATCTCTCTCTTTGCTATGTCAAAGTACTGAATGCTAATACAGTTAGCATTTATTAAAGGGAATCTGTGATCTAGAAAATCTTATTTTATTATCAGTATATTAAAAATCATACATTTTTAAGTTTCCTGCTAAATTCTTTCATTCAGGAGTTAAGAGTAGATCATGTAAGTCAAAACTTCTAACTCACCGGCTTCAGGCCTTCTGTGCTATAGCTGTCGATCTCAGGAACTTTTTCTATAATCATGATGATGTGAGATGCTGACACTTTGGCTTTGGCATAGTCAGGAGCAAATGAGCTGACCTGCCCGACTGCCATGGCACCAAAGACAATAGCTGAAAATACCCTGGAAAATACAAATTAAAAACGTGTACAGAGTTGTAACTACCATGCTAGAAAGCTGGTACTTTTACAACCAGACAATATTGCCTTGCATAATTTAAAAAAAAAAAGATGTTAAAAAATAAAACAAACAGTTCTCCTTATAAATTCGAGTCTGTGTGATAGACTGCAGACTGGTGAGTTCACATCAGCATGATTGTATGCAAAACGGCCCAGTTTTTCACCTCTCTCTGTATCCTAACCTTCTTGTAATGAGACCCTTGCGGCACTTCCATTCACGAAGTAGAGTTAGTTTTCCTACCCTTTGAATCTGGGATGGGCTTGCACTGGCCAACAGGAGGTGGTGGAAGTCTCTGTTGCCAGTTCCAACCCCAAGACTAAGGGGCCCCATATGCTTTGTGTGTGCACATTTCACTTGCTCGTTCTCAGAACTCTGCCACTACCAGAAACCCAGGCAAGGCTGCTAGAAGATGAGGCACACTCAGAGGAGATCCGTGTAGCCAACTATCCTGTAGCTCACCACAGACACGTGATGTAGTCCAGCTGAGATGCACGGTGCCCCACCCAGAGCAGTAGAACTTTATAGCCAGCCCATAGCCTTGTGGGTAAAAATTAATATTTATCAGTGTATGTCCCTGAGGCTTTGTGTCTGGTTGTTACACAGCATTATTGTTATAGTTAGTGACGCTAGAATTACATGAGATAGTATGAGCGGTGCAACAAAGCGTTTCTTACAAATCCAGATATCATTCTGTCCACAGGTGCATCAATGTTCTTATGTGTGATATGGGAATCAAGCAACTTTAGGTTGGAAAGACCCTTACAGGTAGCAAGTCCAGCTCTCAACGAACCTGGACATGTCCCCTAAGTTGGATTCCATCCTCTGTTTTAGAAAATAGTGGGTTTGATTAAGTGTACTATTAGAAAGTTCTTTTTAAACTGGCAGAAAATCTACTTCCTTTTGTGTACTACAGCCCTTTAAGTATTGGACTATTGCTTCTGCAATGACCCCTTTCACTCCCTTCTGCTGGACACTGATCAGTGTGCTTCTGTAAACAGTAAGCCTGGGGCTGGGACAAAACCTGGGAACCCTAATCTATCACTTTCTCTTCCCTGGACTCTACACGTGTGTTAACATAGCACACTAAGTCAACTATCAACCCAGTGCATAGTGTCACTAGTTGTTTTTAACTAGTGCTAAATAAATCACCCAGACAGTTACTCATTGAAACCTGTGGGACCTTTTTTTGAATGACTTGCTGTTCAGAAAAGTCTACCCCTTCCTTTATTTGGAAGACTGACTTTGCAAACCTAACAGCCCCAGTGCCAGCAACTTTTACCAATTCAGTTCCTTGGAGTAAAGCAAATAATTATCTAATCAAAGCCCCAAAGCTGATGATGTCTGGTTATGATCTTGGGGTTATAATTACAAATAGCACCTGTATATCATTTGTCAGATGTACAGATTAGGTAGAAATTTTATGTTGTGGTCATCCTGAGCAAACTATAATGTATGAACAAGTCAATGTCCAAAAAGGGCAGAAATATCATACTCACACGTTGTATCTCCAGGCTTGTGTGATTCTGCTTTAAATGTAAAACCGATTATGTTACGCCATCAGAGAGCAGAATCTTACCTATTACCAAATCTAAAATATTGATATTGATATAAAAATTGATATTGAAATATTGATAGAAAGATTAAATAAGCTCAGAAAGATGTCACGTATTTTTGGTTACTAAACTGTATATTTGGGCACTTCTCTGTTATCATTAAGTTCAGACTCGTGAACTGAGGGACAATTTTCTACATCCGTAGCAAGGTAGCAGAAAAAAAAAATCCCAATTTAGTTTTGCCTTTGTCATTTGTGAATTTCTCCAGCACTTATCAAGAAAAAAATAAATCTATCTTGGGCTCTTCCAGGGCTTGTAGAACTTAGTACTTCATCTACACTGTTAGAAAGTCCTTTAAAAGGAGCTGGTAGACTTCTTGCTCAGTGTTAAGCTTCTTCCCGAAGGCCAAGGCCTGCTGGGAACCTCTTAATTGAATCACCCCTCCCAGCCACAGATTTGGAAAAGGTCAGACACATGTGAGTCAGCACTAGAGAGAGGAGAAGTTACTGGCCCTACAAATAAAGTGAGACACTGTGGAGACTCAGAAGCAAAAATGACACATGCAGACTCAGAGGCAAAAATGCCATTTTCTAAATCACCAAAATCTCTTCACGAGGCTTCACAGTAGAGTTTTTTATCCAGACATGAATCATGTTCATCCCAGTATTATTTTTAGAGTTTAGTAAATAAAGAGCCAACACTTACAACAGAACATTCTCAAAGGTCATTAAACTATGAGCCACCAAGTAGGCGCCAAATCGGAAACAGCCAGCATAGGAAAAATACATCATTGCCTGGGTGAAGGCAAACGTGATTCCGAAGATGTGTGCTTTCTTCAAAGAGTTTCTGAAAAGAAGATATTTGAAAACTTACGCCACTTTCATTTCTTGGTTCTTAACATGTAACTTTTGATAGGTCAGCAGTGGGTCACCGAGATGTGATAGACAAAAATGGGCTTAATTTCCGCAGAACTAAGTTTGATACTCATTTTACCACTTACCATTGTGTAAATTTGGGAAACTGCCTAATCTCTGAGACGCAGTATCTTCTTTAATGTAGGATAAACTACACCTTACAAGTATTGATATAAAGATTAAATAAGCAAATGAACGTACAGAGCTGCTCAGGCATCAGTAAGTGAAAGCTCCCTTCCTTTCTCCCACTTTTACATGTGCACCACTAAGTCATCTATGGCACCTTCATTCCTACACAGCCACCCACCACCCACAAGCTGCAGGACATGCTGGGCGACATAGGCATCAGGTATGTTCTTGCTCTTGGGAAGCCAAGAGTTGAGTTTGGATCATTATTTATGCAATGGAGGTACCTTATGAATAACATATTATGGGAAGAAAGGATGAATTTAACTTTCTTGGGATTAAAGCAGGATTTACAAAAGGGTTAACCTTCCAGGATTTTCTGAGCAACATGGACCTCAGTGATGTGGAGGTGTGGGTAGCAGCAGGTGGGCATGTGGGCAGCCCTCCTGGGTGCCAACCAGATCAAATAAGCTTTTACTTTTGTCTTGTAGCAGGATTTCAAATCAATTTTTTTTTAAGGAATAAAGACTCTACTATTGTTTAAAAAGAAATTTGAAAACACATCAATAAGGTCCATCTCTCCCCTTTACTATAGAAGAAACCGAGATTCAGGGAGGTTGGGCTTGCCCAGGTTGTTCACACCACTTAGGAAAAGAGCCGTCACTGGATGACTGTGTTGAAGAACAGGAGGTCTCCCCTGGAGAAAGGGTAGAAAGAGGAAAGAGGGCACAACCAGGAAGCACTACCCCTCAGCATTCTGCAGATAACCTCAAATTCATGTTCCATAAAGAACTCAGACCCAACGAGAACAAATAATAGGGTCATTATCTTAACTGGACATTGGACAATCATTCTCAGCATTTTCTCTCTCACCCTTTCAATCAGTCACCCCCTCTTATGGTTCTGCCTCAGTTCAGGGCTTGTCATTTATCTCCTGGGTACCTGTAAGTGCTTCCCAACTGGGTCCCTTCTAAGACTTTCTCCACTTACTCCCCAGGTAATCCTTCTGAAAACAAACCTGATGATTGAAAAACTCCTCACACTCCCTCCCACTGCTTAGTGTTTATTACCTGTATGGCAACTGCAGACTCTGTGCGTACATATGTTCAAACTTCTGCTCCCGAGTTAAAGAAACAACAGTTCGGAAGTTCTCTATTGCTTCAGTAGCGATCTGTAACAGGGGCACAGGGAAACAGTGGCAATTAATTTGAAATTCTAAAACTTAGACATAAATTAATTTTATGACTGCATATTATTTCCTTATTATTACCTACGAACATCTTTATAGAAAAGTATACTAAATAATTTATCAAATTGGGTTTTGGATCTGAAAGGAAGATTAACCTCAATCTCCTCTTTAGAGAACAAGAAGCTAAGACTTAAAGCTACAAAGCTTTATGTGCTTTATTTACAAAATTAACCTGAGAACACAGTATTTCTTTTACAAAGCTTACATTTTAAGTTTACAGTTATTTTACACACTTTTAGGATGTGATTTTATATTTTTTTCTTCATACTTCCCATTTTTGACAACTGAAGAATATTTGGAAAATATCAAAAGATGAAGGAAATAAAAAGTTATATATTGGTATACTTCCCACATCAGCTTACATATTGTTTTCTTTCCTAAGCATATACATAGTTAACAAAATTGAAAGCAAACTCTAGATTTGGCTATATGTCATTATTTTATTTTATTTTATTTTTGTAGAGACAGAGTCTCACTTTATCACCGTTGGTAGAGTGCCATGGCATCACACAGCTCACAGCAACCTCCAACTCCCAGGCTTAGGCGATTCCATTGCCTCAGCCTCTGGAGTAGCTGGAACTACAGGCGCCCGCCACAACGCCCGGCTTACATGTCATTATTTTTTACCTTAACAAATATCAAAGGCATTTTCTAAGATCATTAAATACATATTAATGATGGGGTTTTTGAATGGCCACTTGATATCCTAATTAGGCATTCTGTTATTGTTGAATAAAGTTTTTAATTCTTTTTTTAATTAAAAATTCTGTGATAAACATCCTTGTACCTGTTGTTCATATTAAATTATTTTCTCAGGAAAAGTTCTTAAAAGCAAAATTACTAGATAAAAGGGAATTAACTCTTTCTTAAGAAACATAGCGCATACTATAAATTTGTTTTCCAGAAAATTTCTAACATTCAGTTATGTTCTAATTCAATGTTACTTCCAACAAGACTGTTTGATGAGGACACATACATCCTTCCCCGTCTTTTGGAGTCTAGGTGAAGGGATATAGAGAATACAAAATGAGATTTCGTCCCATAGTAGCTATGGGACATTGAACCACCCTGCTGTCTCATCTCATCTGTAAAATGAGGAGGATGAACTAGAGCGGTGGTTCTCAACCTTCCCTTTACTACAGTTCCTGTGGGTCACGACCCACAGGTTGAGAACCACTGGACTAGAGGGTCTCTAACGTCCCTTTTAACTTCAGGATTCCGAGGGAAGTAATTTCTAGAATTGTAAGTCAACAAGAGGAATTATTCTTATTTTTAAAGATATTCTTCTTCTCTCCCACCTTTACACTGGTCAGAAGCAAGTCTAACAAAGACATGGTTAATTTAGTTACTTGTAACTTAAAAATCCATGAATATAAACTTCCATTTATTCATCACTGAATTCTACACCAATTACCTAACTTCAAGGATAATACAAATATTTCATAAGACTTGAAGCCAGTTTTGAAGACTAACGCAAAAAACTATTAGAAATAAAAAACTAACAAGATTCTTAAAAACAGAAACGTAGTTAAAAAATAAAATTAAAAATATTATTTTCTGACCCAGGCAGGCCAAGGAGATTTTGAACTATGTTAAACCCATGCTGCCTATGAAGACAGGACAATGTCCAGATTTCATTTATGTGAAAGTTTTTAATAAATTTCCTCTATATGTTAAAAAGTAATATATACTTATTTTAGAAACACTAAAAGTAAGGAAAATAAGAAGTTAGAGGAAAAAAGTCATTTTTAGTTAAATCCCTAAAGACAATTGTTTTTCAAACACAATAGAAATATTTTTAGTTATAAGGACTCAAACCAAAGAGATTTTCTAGATGAGTGAGAATTCAATAAACTATGAATTCTCAATATCTGCTTAAAGACAGAAGTTACTGTAAATTTTAGTAAATTTAATGCTTTAGAGAAATATTTTCTGTGCCTCATTTTCTAAAGCAGGAGTGTCTTGTGATTATCTTGTAAATGTTATTGCTTTTTGGTGTGTGTACAGCCCACAAAGATGGAGACTTTGAGTCACAGACCTCGCATGGGGAGTGAAACAATATAATCACTTTATGACTATCTTCATCTTGATGCACAATGAAGCAATTAGGAAAAGGGTTAATTAGCACCCCACATCCTCACAGCATCATTTATTGCAAGATTTTAAATAGAGACTCAGTAATCACCACGAGAGGAGAGAACCTTTAATTCCAGGAGTAAATAATGTTGAGTTTTCCTCAGAAACCATCATATATTAAATAATTTTGAAGAAAGAAAAACATATGTATGATTCTAGAAAGAAAAAAAAACACATCACATTTCTCTTCCTACCCTGCAATAAACTGAAGTTTAATTAAGGCCTTTAGTTCTAAAAAGGAAAAAGTATCTACAATTGACCCTAGATTACTACAGGGATTGGGGGCACTGAAAATCGAGGGTTCGGTCAAAAATATAACTTTGATTCCCCTAAAACTTTATGAAAGTATAAAGTTTTCCTCAGCATAACTTTATGAAAGTACATAGTAATTTCTGTTTTGCTTTTTTTCATCTCTAAAAATGTTTCCATACAGTCCCAATCCTCTTTCCACCATTTGCTTTAGTGTCAGTGCTCATGTCATAGAAGGGTCTATGTCATTAAAGTAGCGAAAAGCAGTCTTGTTGTCTATGGCCAACATGTTTTCCGGCACTGCTTTTCCTAAATCTTCTTCCTCAACATCTGGCACCAGTTTGGAAGCACTCAACTCCGTTGAACTGTCTTCATTAATTCCTTTCATGTGGTATGTATTAACTCTTGAATTTCTCCAAGATCGGTATCTTGAAATCTTTTACTCTCCATTTTTGTTTGTTTGTTGTTTTTGTGTGCCACATCCACAATCTCTTTCATGTTTTGTTTTGTTTGTTTTTGTGTGCCACATCCACAATCTCTTTCATGTTTCCTTGATCGGTTCTTTTGTAAATCCTGTAAAGCCATTCACAGTGAATGACTTCCATTCTGGAGTTTTCTCCAGCAGGAATTTATTGTTTCAGGCTTGATGGCTTTCACAGCCTTTTGTATAACATCTTCAATGGTGCCTTCCTTCCAGACATTCACAATGTTCTCTCTTTTGGAGTTCTTTTCCATAGCATTAACCATCCTTTCCACAGAGTACCATGTGTAATGAGTCTCAAAGATCCTTATAAACACCTCATCTAGAGGCTGATGTAGAGACATTGTGTTTGTAACTTGACCACATTGACACCTTTGGTGTTCACCTCATGGAGTTCTGGTGGCCAGGAGCAGTGTCCAATAGCAAACAGACTTGAAAAGGCAGTTCCTTACTGGCAAGATACTTCCTGACCTCAGGGAATGAATCCAGAAAAAAGACTTCTTGCTGTCCAGACTTCCTTCTCATACAACCATAAGACAAGAGTCTATCTTTCTGCAAGGCTAGGGGTTATCAGCTTTATAGATAAGGGCAGTCTTAATCACAGACCAGACTGCGTTTGCACAAAACAGTAGAGACAATCTATCCTTTCCTGCCTTAAATCCTGGTGCTCAGTTCTCTTCCTTACTAATAAGTGCCTTTTGTTGCATTTTGTTTCAGAATATAGTACCTTTATCTGCATTAAAATCCTTTTCAGGTATCTTTTGTCTTCAACAATTTTCTTAATGGCATCTGGGAACTCATCTGCTGCTTCTTGATTGGCAAAAGATGCTTCTTCAATTATTTGGCATTTTTAAAGTCAAATCTTTCTAAAATCAAACCATCCTTTGCTGGCATTAAATTTCCTAGCTTTAGATCTTTCTCCTTCCTTTTTTGCTCTAAGTTGTCATATAATGATTTCACTTTTCATTGAATCATATTAGAGTCTCTAAGTATGCCTTTCTTTTCTTTCTTTCTGACATTATTTGCATGTGTGAGGTAAAGTCCAAAGTCTGAGTTGTAGTTGAGTCCAACTATATGGTGTGCCATATGCCCCTATATTGTACCCCACAGGTGGGAACTTACTGAGTCCCCCACCCCCATAGGCCTTTCTTATAGCAATCCTGTGCCCATGTAAAAGCTGCATTTTCAATATGAATAGCAAGGTATTTCACAAAAAGTGTAAGGTATTTTCATCTGCTTATGTAACTGCAGCAAGGGCTCACAACCCCCACTCCCTTTTTCACAATATCCTTTGCAATGAATTCATTTATCTTGAAATGGTGGGTCATAGCAGTTGCAAACCTCAATCTATGATATGTACCAAGTGATTCAACTTTTTATATTAATGTCATGACTTTTCCCTGCTTCTTTGGAGCACTTCCACCATTGCTAATAGCATGGGTCATTTGTATGGCTCCCCTGGGGCTATTTAAGGTTTATAGTACTGCACAAAGAAAAATATGCAAGAACTGTGAGAGACCACTCTTTACTGCCATATGTAATTTACTGGAGAGACAAGCTACTCATGCTGAGATGATTAGTGTCGCATGGCATTTTAGGGAGATACTTACAGCACTTGAACTTACCTCAATAACAACAGGAGGGGGCTACAAAATCATCATCTTAGTGCAGTCTGTACTATAATTTTATGCAGTTATGAGCGAATACTGCATCTTTACTTTTGTTTACATTTCTCCTGACTGTGAACAGAGCCATGTATGCTCTGTAAGACTCAGCATCTTTAAGATTTGATAAATTTTAACTTTTATAATGGATATGTATATATTTTATGGAGTAAATGATAAAACAGACAAGTACCTACGTGTATTTTATGCCTTTATAATACACCTTTTTCTTATTTTATATTTCTAGACTACATGATTTGTCTGTTCACAAAAATCTCCAAATTTTTTTCCATGATATTTATTTATTTATGTATTTATTTTTGGCGGGGCTGGTTTTGAACCCATCACCTCCAGTATATGGGACTGGTGCACTACTCCTTTGAGCCACAGGCACTGCCCCATTATATTTATTGAAAAAAATCTGTATAAAAGTGGACCTAGGTAATTCAAACGTATGTTATTTAAGGGTTAATTATTTTATAGAAATGCTTATTAGTCCATAATGATGTGATAAGAAACTATGTAGAACAGTTCATGGCAGGGTAGAGGTTATAAGCCGGCTCTGATTGACATCTTACAGACCTACTCTGGAAGTCCAGGCTTGCTCTTTCCCTTTCCGAGCAAACCAACCAATGTGGTCCTGGGCCCCAGAGAGCTTTTTATTTAATTTGAAAGATATACCATTAATCAGCAAACAAAGAAATAGGAAGGAAACAAAGGGCTGAGAAGTGTCATGAATTAATTTGGGTATCAGGAATGGCCTTTCCGAAGAGATAATAATTCTGAGATCCAACTAATATAAAAGAGCCAGCCATAAGAAGATTAGAGGGAACAAGCTTGGAGTGTTCCAGGAATTGTAAGAAGGCCCATGAGGCCAGAAAAGGGTGGGCAGGTGAGAGTAGGGTGGAAGACAAGCTCACACAGGTCACAAGGGCTAGCTAAGATCATGCAGATAAGCCTTGATAAGCCAAGGTAAATGGCTGGATTTTATGCTAAATTTGATCAAAAGCCATGGGAAGGTTTTAAGTAAGGGATAGCATGATCACATTTGCATTTGTAAGAGATAAGAGAGGTTTCTGAGACTGGAAAGGGGAGAGGGAGGGAAACGGAGGGAGAGGGTGGGGGGAGATGGGACAAAGGGTGAGATCACATGTGTGGTACATATTTGAAGGGTCAGGAGAAAACTCCTAAATACATATCAAAAATGTTTTCACATAGTTTTCCAACATTTTTTATCTCACAAGACTCTTGAACCTATCTTTAAATTTCTACAGCCCACTTAAATTAGGTTGATTAAAAAAAAAAAAAAGAACATACTTACTGTGTTTTGAACTTCTTTTGAAAATAATTTCATTAGTGATCTTTAAAATTTTTTGCAGTACATCAGTGTGCCATGGCATACCAGTTGAAAATCACTGCCCTGGACTGGGCTTATAATACCATCAACAGCAAATTTAAAGTGGACACATGAAAATAGAAATTGCTAAACAGATTCCCACATTTACATGTCTCACACCAACACAGATAAATACTCAACACAAAGAGAGGTTTCATAGAAATGAACTGCAGTGCCACCTACTAAGCTCAGGGAATACTAAATAGAAATATTTAGGTCCATTTCCACTATCACAAAAGGTTGGGAGGCTTATCCAATCCAAACAGAAATTCCCAGACTGACAGGGGCATCACCTCCTGTGCAGTATCTTTAAACAGGACTCACCTATGTGGACACAAAAGCCAAAATTCAGAGATCCATTTGCCCAAGACAATCAGGGATACATCTGAAGTCAGAGATGGCTGAGCTGGCAGGAGAAACTGAAACAGCCTCCAGCAAAAACACAGCAGGGCAGCTGCAACCAAGGCTTTCAGAATTCTCCCCACTCTGCTGTCATCAAGTCATGAGCTGCACAATCTCAGGTGAGCCCCCAGATTGTTTCCCAGCCCACAAAGGCATCCAGCCTAGGCTCCGTTGCTCACCGCAGCAAGAGCCAATTACAGAGACACAGAGGATTGCCAAGGGAGAGAAGGGGTTTTATGTGAAAGACATCTGTCAGCAGTATTTGAGGAATAGTCTCAAATCCGTCTCCCCAACCCACTCAGGGCAGGGCTTCTAGGGTGGGTTGTGGAAGGCAGGTCAGTTGCTTGGGAGCTGACGTCATGAGGCCTCAGGTGGTCTGGTTCATGAGTCAGCTCACGGACGGTGAGGCCTGCGGAGAGGCCATGACGTTTCTGGTTCTGAGGCTTGACTGGTAAATCCTACAGGGACAAAACCAACTTAGGGAGGGGGTCACCTGGCAAGGCTGATTACATTTACACTGCACTTCACCAGGGACAATCACAGAGACACAGTAACATAGGAATCAAAGTGAATCACTGGAAAATGTGACGTTCAGAATAACAGGCAAACCCGTTTTCCCAGTTTTATTTGGTTCGTTTTTGTCCCTTTGACAAAGTGAGTCAGAAATTAGTGAGTATAAAGTTCATTTGGGGGCTGTGTGATTTATTTAGAAATGACATACCAAATAACATCACAGGTCTCCGATGACATTTGAAAACATCTTTGTTCTCTCTTTTCAAAGTCAAGGGCAAGGGAACTGTTCGCTGCGTCATCTCATCATCTGGCAGGGTGGCGTGCCCAGGGAAGAGCAAGCCGCATCCTCATGCCGAGTCCAGACCTAAAACAACAAGCTCAGAGTCTCTGTTTTTGCCTCATTCTCTTGGCCAGTTCAGTTCCCAGCTGTTTCAGATGATTTCTGCAGTAGGTTGACCTTCATTTTACCTGCGACAGGCATTCTTATCGAAATCACCACACAGGCCTCCTGAGAGTTTAACGTACTAGTTCTCACCTACATTTCACTCTATCACTCCTTTTCTGGAGATGTGGCTTCTGTGTATTTTGTTTTTATTATGTGTGCAATGGTCTGTCAGCAGCAGCAAAAGTAAGAACCTGATGGTTCTCTGAAAGGGGCGGTGTTTGAAGGACCCCAAGACTTTGTCGATGTGTTTGTTGCTAACATTTTCACTCTTTGTCTTGGAGGGCTAGGGGCAAGAGCTTCTCTGTGAGGAAGTGGTGAGTCCCAAGTCAGGCATTTGAACAGGGGACATCCCTACTTCTGTGTACTTGGGCAAGCTATGTCATCTTCTTGAGCCTCAGATTCCTATTCTGTCACAAGAGATGGCAACACTCAGGTTTAGAGAACATAAATCACGTCATCCATGTGAGATGCTGGAGCAAGGCAGGCGCCCTCCCTCAACACTCAGTCCCCCCACTCTCTCCTGGCAGGGAAGGGGGAGCTACTCAAAACGGACACACTGTAAGTGAGGGGCGCCCAACCCAAGCTGGGGGCCACATGTGACACAAGAGGACTATGAACGTGACCCAGCACAAAGTCACAAACTTAAAACCTCATGAGATTTGTGTGTGTGTGTAACTTTTTTGGTGGAACTCAATTGTGCATTTCTTGAGCATGGACTTTGTAGACAACATTGTTGTCACAATGTCACATAAAACAAAAGTGCTCCCGCTCTCACTATCTGTGTGCATGGACAGCTTTGCTTTCACGTGGTGTGTTGTCTTCGAAGCAGATGGTCAAATCAACACCGTCAGATGTTACTTGGGCTTGTGGTGACCTGGCAACTGGCGATTGTCAATGATATTCCAACCTCCCTTTGAAACATTAGGCATTTAGTGTTATTTGGAAGTCAGGTGAGCATTCTCCCTCAACTGTTAAGGTACGTCCACACCCCAGCACCCCACACATCACCCACTGGGCTTTACAACCGGCCCCTCCTCACCCTGCGTCCGTAGCCAAGATGTGGAAGGACCAGACCCCGCTTTCTATTTTCATAATAAATGTAAATATACTCCCTTATCTAATATTATTTTTGAGTCTCAGCATGGCTTCTACAACATCTCAAAAGAAAACAGAACCCGGAAAAATACAAAACATGGATGAAGGAAGATCGTTCAATGAGAAGTAAACAGATGACTACTTTTTTTGTCAAGGTAGAGTGGAAGGTGCTTCACTTAATTTGCCAGGAATTTGTGCAAGTTTTCAAAGACTGTAATTTGAAAAAGCATTATATGCAAAAACACACTGCCAAATTTGATGTGTAGAGAGGATGGTATAGTAAGGGCAAAATAGTGGAACAGAAAATGAGTCTATCTTCTCAATGAAATTTTTTTTTTAATTAAAACTCAGGTGTATTCTATTATAAAAGCTATGAGGTAGCACTTTTAACAACAACAAAGCAAGCAAAAACATCAAAATCATTTACTAATGGTGAGATCATTAAGCAATGTATGGGAAGCATGGCAGATATAATTAGCCCTGAAAAAAAAGGAGGATATTTCTAAAATCAGTTTGTTTCACTGGACTATAGTCAGGAAAATTGAAGAAACTGGAAAATGTATTGAAAGAAGTTTGGAGAATAAAGTCACTAATTTTGAATTTCATACTTTGGCAATGGATGACAATAATGATACTGCAAATATAGGTCAACTTGTTTTTTTTTTTTTATGCAGTTTTGGCTGGGACCAGGCTTGAACCCACCACCCCTGGTATATGGGGCTGGCACCCTATTCCTTGAGCCACAGGTCAATGGCAGCCCACAACTTGCCATTTTTATTAGAAGTATTAACGATGAATATGGCACCAAAGAAATAGCTTCTCTAGTGCCATTAAAAGACACAACTAAATCAAGAGATTTATACAAAGCAGTACACAGTATGTGATTTTCTTTGTCCATTGTCAACACATCTGATGCAGTTACTGATGGTGCCCTGGAGATGATGGGTAAAAGAGAGGGATTTGTAACATTAATCCAATATGATGCCATTGCCACCCCAAACTCATGTTTGATCAAGTATCATGGAACAGTACCTCAGGAAAATTTATGTACAAAAGCTTTAAAAAAAAGATAATGTCAAGCAAATCATTATCAGATCTGTGAATCTCATAAGGGCTGAGGGATTGAATCATTGTCAATTCCAGGAATTCCTTAAAAGTATTAATGCTGACTATAGCAACATTTTTGGAAGTAAGATAGTTGAGGCTAAATGTTGAAAAGATTTTATGACATGTTATGAAGTCATTTATGGTGTCAAAAACCAAATTTGTGCCATAACTGGACAATGAAACTGGCTTCATATTTAGCATTTCCGATGGATTTAGCTGCTCATTTAAATGGATTAAACATGCATCTCAAGGTGAAAACCAACTTACCAATGTGGAGTTTCCAACGTAACAGTGTTATGAACAAAATTGAAATTATGGCAAATTGAAATATTTTATGCATTTCCACACATTGGCTAAACACAGTCCTGTGAAATTCAGTCTTTCTTTTTGATTTGATACAAGAATTTGAAAACAGATTTCAAGACTCAAATCAATATTTTGGTGCATCTGCAACTATATTTTTAGTTGATATAAATATGTTGCCTGTCGATCTTCAAGTGGAATGCATAGAGCTGCACTCTGATGTTCAACTGAAAGAAAAGTTGATGATGTTGCTTTACTGGACTTTTAGTACAGGTCCTATCTGTCCAGAGACAAATATCCCTCACTTCGCAATCATGCCCTATTCGTGCTTTTTGGCAGCACACACATTTGCAAGCAACTATTTTCAGGAATGAAGCACATTTACAACGTGAGGGTACACAGCACTCTCCCTGGGTGAAGGGCTCAACTACAACTTGAATTTTACCTTAAAAATGAAAACAATGACTTAGCAATTATGAATTGGGCTGCAATAAACATCCTGATACGTGTCCATCGACTTACAAATGGATTAATAAATTGTGGTCTTTGTACACCATGGAATATTATGCAGCCTTAAAGAAAGATGGAGACTTTACCTCTTTCATGTTTGCATGGATGGAGCTGGAACACATTCTTCTTAGCAAAGTATCTCAAAAATGGAAGAAAAAGTGTACTCAGCCCTACTATGAAACTAATTTATAGCTTTCATATGAAAGCTATAACCCAATTATAGCACAAGAAAATGGGGAAAGGGCAAGGGAGGGGAAGGAAGAGGGGAGGATGGGCGGAGGGAGAGTAATTGGTGGATCCACACTTAAGGTGCATTTAGAAGGGTACAGGTGAAACTTACTAAATGTAGAATATAAATGTCTGCACACAATAACGAAAAAATGTCATGAAAGCTATGTCAACCGGTTTGATGAAAATATTTCAAATTGTATATAAAATAAGCACATTGTACCCCATGATTGCATTAATGTACACAACCATGATTTAATAAAAAATAAATAAGCCAACTGAGATAACAGCCATATAAAAGTATATCCCGTATAATTATTTACAGTACATAATATTTGGTAATAAATGACTATGTCACTGTTTGAAAAAAAGAATGAAAACAATGAACTGGGTGTGGTGGCTCATGCCTATAATCCCAGCACTTAGGAGGCTGAGGTAGGTGGATTGCCTGAGCTCACAGGTATGAGACCAGCCTGAACAAGAGCAAGACTCCATCTCTAAAAAATAGCCAGGCATTGTGGCGAGCACTTGTAGTCCCAGCTACTTGGGAGGCTGAGGCAAGAGAACCACTTGTGCCCAAGAGTTTAAGGTTGCTATGAGCTACGACGCCACGGCATTCATTCTACTAAGGGCAACAAAGTAAGACTCGGTCTCAAAAAAAAAAACAGTAGAATTGGAACCAAAATATCTGCCGAGCACCTTGAGAACTTGGGGAAATGGCACCAACTCCAACGGAACCAGACGTTGGTGCTTCTGTTTCTCAGATACAGGTCAAATGGCTCACCAGTTGTGTATTACCCGCTTTTCTTGCTTTTATGATAAAAGATATCCAAAAAAAGACACTTTATTATTTATGTACATTTTCTATGTTAATGGTTGTAAACTTGGGACCAGGTCGATGATTTTAAAAGACTCTCTGAGCGAACGGGCTATGCACAATTAGGATTATCATTATGCTAATATTATTATGATAACTCTTGCTTATCTGTGGTGTTGGATACCATGAAAATTACACACGACCCTTTACTTTTGCTCATCAGCTTTCCTCAGTGTTTGTGTTTAATGTGCGGCCTGAGACAATAATTCTCTTTCCAAGTGGCCCAGAGAAGCCAAAAGGTTGGACACCCTCGCTTTAAGTCTCGACACCAACTTTGAACCCCAGAATTCAGGGATCTGGGTACAAATCCATGTGGTTTCCGTGGAAGTGAGAAAGATGTAAGCAAACGTCGAAACCTCAGCAAGCAGCAAATACTTGGGCGTCCCCTGGGGCCATGCTCACCTGCTGCTGAGAATCCTGCTGGAGGAGAAAGGAAATCTCCAGGACTTCAGTGCCTCTGAACACGAGTGATCACTACCCAGGACAACCAGGCAAAAAGCGCCCTTCTTTGCAGACACCTGGAGCTTCAGAATCCTTCCCTGTACAGGCAGGATGTCTGTGGGATCCTACGGCAGACACAGCACCAAGCAGCTCTCTCTGCCAGGAGCAAGCTGAAGCCCATGCTGTCCTGGCCATGGGGCAGCAGAGACAGCCCAGAGTAGCTGCAGCAGGAGATGGGTAAGCGGCTGTGTCCTGCCAATTCAGGGCCTGTGCCGCCAGAGCCTGAGTCCCCAGTCCCCGTGGCACCCAAGTGGCTCTGTGAGCCCCAGGCCCATGATGCAAGAACAACATGGTGCCTGGGGATTGTGTGCCCAGGGCCAGGCACACCCTGTGCTTCCCCGACAGGCAGGACCCAGAGAAGCCGAGCAGCTGGCAGCGAGGTCGAGTCCTGTCAGTCCGGGCGTTCCCAATGGGGTTTTTCTCTTACTTCATGTGGAGTAAAATGAAGCTCTTGAGATGTGGCAGCAGAGCTGAGCCAGTCCCGCAGGCGCTGAAGGACATCTGCATCAACTCTTCGGGGACCTGGGGACAAGCAAAAAGCCTGCACAGTGCTGGATAGGGTCCCACCAAGCCTCCTCCACGGTGGGTGACATCCTCATGGTTGCTGTCACACCCAGCTTTAAGGATGGGCTGCACACGGTGCCCGTTCATGGAGGAGACACTGTGTCCCTCCGTCTCTACCCTGCACTGCCAGGGATGCCCTCCCAGCCCTCCCAAGACTCCCCGAGCCTGTGGGGGTCCAGTCATAACAATCACAGGTGATGCTTTCCGAGCTCTTACAACTGCTAGACATTGTGTTCAAGCACTTTATGTAATTAGATGTCATTTAATTTGTGCAAGAGCGCAATGAGATAAGTGCAATGGTCATCTCATATTGTACATGAGAAAACCAAGGCTTTGGGGGGCAGGAGGGTTCAGTATATGGCCCAGTGTCCATAGTTTTAACAGCAAACCTCATCTGTCCACTTCCACGGCTCTTAACCCTGGCCACACATTCACAGGCTCTCTTTAGACAACCAGTGTCCGAGTTCCCCGGCCTCTGCGAACTTGATCTTGGCCTGAGCATAGGCACAGGGAGGCTGAGCTCCTGCTATGAGATCTAGGGTGAGAAGCCCAGGCTGGCTGGGGCCCACTCCTCACTCTACGCTTCTCTTAACATTCTTGCCTGTTGCTGGTCCCATTGGCTCTCGCCAAGGTCAATGCCACAGGCCCAGGACAGGATTGGCCTGTGATGCTGCACAGTCTTAGCTAAGGAAAGTCAGCCAGAGGGAAATGCAGGCACCCAGGGGGAAGAAAGACATTCACTGTTTTTCTAGCTCATTTTCCAAGCCAATTGCAAATATTTTTCTATTTTCTTTAGAAATTGTCTTTCTTCTCTTATTTTACAGGATCATTGACCCTTTCTCTAATCCAGCTGTGCTGTGTCCTTCATCTAAGTTCAGGCTTATCTATGCAGGACTTAGCTTACTACTTCATAAGGCAAAGCACGTCTCATTTTCCATTAAATGTTGATATCAGTGTAATCAAACTGAACCATCAGAGTTTTTAATCATCTCGCTTTCAATCATTAAATTCCATTTTGGCTCATTGATGGTGTCAATAATATAAAAGTTACATTGCCCAAGGTTCCAGTACCGTGAGAAAATTACATCCCACCATGATTTTACTTTGTGATTTCCATGTTTACTCATGACATTGGTGATTAGATCTGAGTATAGATTTTTGGATAAAATCCTATTATTATTGGAATGTATGCAAATCCATCTTTAAATTCTATCATCAATTACAAAGTAGAAGATGTGGGCTGTTTCTGACTATCAAAAACTTCTGATATGTCAACCCGGAGTCATTTTCCCTCATTAGCAGTACTGGAGCCGGTAAATTCTGAAGTTTTCATAATAAAGAAAATGTGACAAAGAATAACAGAAAAGAGAGAATACGAAGAATAATTTTGTGGGGAAAGGGTGAAAGATCTAAAAATGGTCTCTGACAAACTTTGATCCATGAGAAGCTCGTCTGGAAGTTTTAACAATGATAGTAGTTTCAGCTCAATCTTGGATGTAGTCTTAGGCTCACATAACAAGACGCCACATTTAAAAAAGAACATTCACATTTGGGGGGGTCAAAACAGAGGGAAAGGATTGTTATAGAACTCTTTGGACAGCAAGTCAACCCACAACCCAAAGATCGTACCAACAAATGACCTCAAACCCCAACTGTCTAACCATCACATAGCCTGACCCGGGAGCTCCAATGGGAAACTGCAGTTGGTGTGGGGCACAGTGTGAGAATTTGAGAAGATAAAAAATGTTAAAAATATCATAGCCAGTGAGATCCAGATGACGGGCGCTCTAGTTGCTTCCAGATATTATCTGTGAATAATACAGTTCTTCCAGCTCCTTCAAAACCAAAATGCTTCTCTGGGGGTTGCTAAGGGAGAGTTGAGCATAGCAACCAAACGACAAATTGATGCCAGATTCTAAACGTGATAAAATTCACCTGTCAAAGGATAAGGAGACAGAGAAGAATGGAGAGGAGACGTTTTTTAGCGATAGAGCACCTGGATTTGCTAGTCACTTTGCAAATAGATGCCAGCTTCCTAACGGCATACTGCTTTCTTTCCTCCCTCCCACCTCTCTCCCTCCCTTCTTCCCTCCCTCCCCCACTCCTTTCCCTTATGGACTTTGAGTGCTGGCGACAGGCACTCGCACGAGTGGGTATCCTGCATGAAGGACACAGCGCCGAGGTAGAAAATCATGGTGCCCGTCTCATGCCATTCAACATTGGAGAGGTGAAGAAAGACCAGAACAAGAATTTAGGAGCCCTGCCTTTTATTTTTACTTGTCTCACTACACAGGTAAATGTTTGATTTTTAGTGGAGATTCTTAGCCAACTGATGCTAAGTTTAAAATTTGTTATGGAGAAAATAGGAAGAAAGAGTTGCCAACCTCTCTTAGGGACTCGTTGCTGGACCAAATGCATATGAAAGATGTGAGATAGTCAAAGCTACAACTTGTGGGTGGATCCTGATGACCCAGACTTGCTCACCTCCTATAAGTTAGGGGCAGTGGAGTGACGGGAAACTAACTCTCAAAGCGATCAATCGAAGCTTGCAGGAGGGGGGTTATGCGATGTAACTGGTTATTTTTGTCCCCTCCCCCCCACATGCATCTGTTGTGCTTGGTTGTGGTTTGACATGAAGCTTTGTGCCTTGTTGAGATTCTTGAAAGGTACTACCACCTCTGCCTTTTAGTGGGGAGAAGGGAACTAGGTTTGGGGCTAAACACAAAAGGCCCCATTCATTGTCGGGAGAAAACAGATGGCAGGAAGATCACACAAATATCCTGTGTCTTGGGCTCTTATTGTCAGTTGTTGGATTTAAACAATCTGTGCTCATCTTTCCTTTTGCCCTGAGATTGTATCTACTCAAATAGTGTTTGCCAAAGTGAGGTGCTAGTTCAGCTGGGCATATGAGAAAAGGTGTTTTATTTCAATGACTATGTATATTAGGAAAAGAGTATCTTGCACATTAACCCTATATATATTAGGAAAAATAACTTGCACATTGACCCCAAGAGCTCAACAGTACTATTAAGTAGAATAGAGCTGGCTGGGAAGTGGGAGCATGTGAAGAAAAAGGTCATGTAACTCACAGCGTGCTGCTGGTATATGGGCATACCACCTCGGATGCTTCTTGCCACAAGCCACCAAAAATCCACTGCATTCTGGGTTATTTCATGCAATGTTTTTGGTCCAGGACACTGTGAATTCCAGGAACAGCATAGGTGGGTCTACAGGTGCCTGGTTTGTCGGGGCAGCAGCTCTGCCTTTGGTGACTTTCTCAGCCCTGCCTTCCTTTGGGCCCCGTGTCACTTCAGGCCTGCTCACTCCTGAGAGCACGACAGCTCTCAGGGTTCTGAGGGCCACAAGCTTCCTCAGCCTCAAAGAGCAAGAATCTCTTCCCTCACTGCCACCAGCTAGAAATAAATCTCTGGTCCTCTGATCCTTCTGCGTGGATCCTCACAGCACTTGACGTCTCTGTTGCCTTACACCTGTGTTTCCAGGGCACCTCTGACCCTGCGGAATGACAGGATCACCCTTTTAGGAGCGAATCTATCGTGACCACCCCCAAGTTGAGAGTGGGGCAGAGATGACGGACATGGCCCAGCTGGGAGTTTCAGGATGGCGTGAGGTGTGAGGGTGGAGCAGCCGACACGTCCACCACAGCAGAACTGGAAAGGCTCTGAGGTTCTGGCTTGAATGACTCGAGCTGCTGAAGTGTTTCGTTAAAACGTGCCCCTCCTTCTCAGTCTGGGCTCTTCCAGATTACAGTGTCCTCGGGGAGAGGGTCGGTGGTGGCTTCTGCAACGTTCACGGGGTTTGTCTGTTTTATTTCTGAGAGATGAGCAATTTCCCTCCCTGGAGGGGACTCCTGTCCTCTTCATCATGTGGTGGACAGAAAAGCCTGTGAACAGGACTCCCTGGCCTGGGCTGCTGGGCATCCCTTGGGCTGGACTGTCTTTGGAGTCCTGCACATGGCTATCCCAGTCTGGCCTGGACTGCAAAGCAGAGGAGTGCCAGGCAGCCCCGTGTGGCGAGCCCCAGGCTGTGCTGAGGAACTGGGAAGGCTCTTTCTCCATCTTCATCTCTAAGCCAAGGGAGAGCAGTGTTCCCTTCTTGGATACAGAGTAGGAAGCTTTTGTGGCCATCGCCAGCAGAGGACAGCTGTGTCTGGTGACTCTACCACCTCATGACAGCTTCAACGAGGCAGCAGCAGAGTTTTGGCTATCACAGAGGAGCACAGGGCAGAGGACGAGAACACCTGTTTAGTTAAGGGTTGACGCTCCCGTCTCTCTGTACGTCCTTTCCACAGGCCGTCCTGATTCCCCATTGGAGTAGAAGCCATTGGGATTAGGCTCCTCTTCAGTCTTACTCTGCTGAATTCACAGTGCCCACAACTGTGCATGCACAATAAATAATTGTTGAATAAATGAATAGCAAAGAAAGAAGGGAAGGAGGAAGGAATGATCAATTCCCGCCTTGATATGAAATGAAAATAGCTCAGAATATGAGGCCCTGTCCCAAAATCTGAATTTTAAAAGGAAAGGTATCATGCTTTTGTAGTCACAGGTGTGTGAGATTTGGGATATAAAGGACAGGTCTATTAAAACACAAATATCATGGAGTGGAATTGGGCATAACAGTGAATTTTTAAGATAAAACTTCAAAGAAATTTTGAGCTATGTCAACTGTGTTGAATTTGAGCTATGTCAGCTGTGTTGAATTTGATTTCAGATGATTTCAGATCCTGGGGGTTGCCATTCAGTTTCTACTTTTTGTTTGTCATGTATTTTTATCAAGATAATGCATACTAGGTGCCAGACAGTTCCATGGGGCTTGCTATGAAAAGTAGTAATATGTACACTCTCTCTACAGCTACAATTTTCTCTTCCACCAAATAAAACAAATAGTTTTAACTCCTTTTGATAAATACATTCACATCTTTATTTTTTTAAATTAAATCATAGCTGTGTACATTAGTGCAATCATAGGGTACAGTGTGCTGGCTTCATATACAATCTGAAATATTTTCATCCAACTGTTCGACATAACCTTCATGGGATTTTTTTGGTTATTGAATGAAAACATATGTATTCTGCATTTAGTAAGTTTCACCTGTACCCTTCTAAGATGCACCGTAGGCGTGGACCCACCATTTACCCTCCTACCACCCATCCTCCCCCCACCCCTCCCCTCCCTTTCCCCTTTCCCCATATTCTTGCGCTATAATTGGGTTATAGCCTTCATATGAAAGCTATAGGATGTGAGGGCGATCTGGCTGTGACATCTGTCACCCCACTGATCGCCAGGGTTGATTCGGCTGATCTAGCTGGCTAGGCTTCCTCCCTCACCGCTCCATGTGCATCCCCTTGGAGGGGACGAAGCTGCGTGCTCGGTCGAAGAGGACGACCGTTCCCGATAGAGGAGGACCGTTCTTCAGTCAAGGGTATACGAGTAGCTGCACTCCCCTGCTAGAACCTCCAAACAAGCTTTCAAGGTCCATTTGTAGGCCACAAAAATAGTTGTGAATGATATAAGCAACCTAGCTCATTGTGGAGAATGGCCTTTTCTTTATCCTCCCAAACAGCTCAAACTGGTAGAACTTATTTTAGCCACCTCTCTCCACCAAATTAATTTGGTAAATCCTTATATTTTCAGTGTTTAATTTGCTTTTAATCTCATTTAGTAATTTACTTTACTCCATATTTCATATTTTGTTTTCTCTGTGGATGTCCATTTAGCTCTTTCTTATATTTTCCATTTCTTTTCTAATTATGTTTTCCTTTAAATCTTTAGCCATATTTTAAAAAATATTTCATAGCTATTTTAGGGTTTTAATCTGCTTATCCTATTTTTTTGCTTGTTTGTTTTTGTCATTTCTGATTCTGTTTATAGTGACTGGTTCTAGTATACATATTTTTGCTACTTCATAAATCTAGCAATTTTCTTACTAAATTCTTACCACTTTTAAGTCATGAACCTTTCAAAGTCACCACTAAATGTCTATGTATTCATTAAACCCGCTCTACTTTGGCTGATGGGCACTGAGCACTGTGTGAGTGCTGGGAATTGTTTCACTTGTAGCTCCCCAGTTTTGTTTTGTTTTTTATTAAATCATAGCTGTGTACATTAGTGCAATCAAGGGGTACCATGTGCTGGTTTCATATACAATCTGAAATATTTTCATCAAACTGTTTAACATAGCCTTCATGGCATTTTCTTAGTTATTGTATGAAGGCATTTTTTATTCTGCATTTAGTAAGTTTTGCCTGTACCCTTCTAAGATGCACCATAGGTGTGGCCCCACCCATAACCCTCCCTCCTGCCCAACCTCCCCCCTCCTTTCCCCTCCCTTGCCCATTTCCCCATATTTTTGTGCTATAGTTGGGTTTTAGCCTTCATATGAAACTTATAAATTAGCTTCATAGTAGGGCTGAGTACATTGGATACTTTTTCTTCCATTCTTGAGATACTTTGCTGAGAAGAATATGTTCCAAGAACCAGGCAAGGTTGCCCATTGTCTCCTCTGCTCTTCAACATCATAATGGAAGTTTTAGCCAGTGCAATCAGGGAAGAAAAGGCAATCAAGGGTATCCACATAGGGTCAGAAGAGATCAAGCTCCCCAGTTTTTTGTTTTTTTTTTTTTTGAGACAGAGCCTCAAGCTGTTGCCCTGGATAGAGTGCTGTGGCATCACAGCTCACAGCAACCTCCAATTCCTGGGCTCAAGCGAGTCTCCTGCCTCTGCCTCCCAAGTAGCTGGGACTATAGGCGCCGCCAC
>CAUYON010109825.1:0-50088 GCA_963573935.1 Arctocebus calabarensis | reverse complement strand
CGATGACCCTCCCTCCTCCCATCCTTCCCTGTTCCCTTCCTTACCCCTCACCCAGGCTTCTTGTCATGGAGCCAGCCCCTGAGGGCCTTTCCTAGGCCATGGTCCATGTGTTGCCAGGTGATATTTTTCTATCTAGATGTTTTTTCTTTCAATCGCCTCTCCCCAGAATGACGGAAGAGTAAACAAAAATAAGTTACATGAAAGAAGTATTTTAATAGAAGCTAGTATAAAAACTGCAAAGTAATAAAAGGAGGAAGGAAAAATGTTATTATGGGTGAGCAACCAAGATTGACTCGAAAGGCAAGTTTTGAAATTTCGAGGCTAAAAGGCAAAAGGCCACCCTCTATAAACAGTGAGAGAGAAGGGTCTTCTGGTTGAGAACGAAGTCAAACAGTTCAGCCAGAACCATCCCCCCACTCCTGCACCTCCAAGGAGCTCTCGCCAGTGAAATCATTGCTGGGGTTGTGGACAGTTCTGTTTTCTTTACCTTGCCTTGCCTTGGGGTTTTGGCTTCTACAGTATTTGTTTCTTCCTGGAGTCTTGGGGCCGTGAGAGGCTCCCAGTGACGGCAAAGAGCTGTTCTGTTTACCAGTGAGGTGGAGCACGGGGTGGGTGCCAGGCCCTGACTCATCTCCATCTGGACTCCCTTGGGTCTCAGGACACTGTGACCCCAGAGTCAGCACACAGGACTGCTCAGGCAGGCATGCTGAGATCTGCCTCCAAGATCAGAGTTTATGGCGACACTCCCTCTGTGGCAGCAGCAGCCCGTGTTCTGACAGATCAGTTGTGCACAGGGGACCCCAAGGGCAGTAGTCGAGAGGAGAAGGAGATGGAATCTCTATCCACAGGACATAATTTTCATGCTCTTTGACCTCCCACACATCACACGTAAATATACCACAGCAGCAAGGCCAATACTTTCATACTCCATGAAAGTAGTAATAGCCCAAAGCGTGCAAAACATTGAGAGATCCAGATAAACAAAACACACTTGCACATTGGTTTCATAGAACACATTCCATGTCCACCTACAGCAGTCAGTATGGTTTTCACAATTAGGTTATGATCCAGCCTCTTTAAACCTAAATATTAAAATCCCATTGGTCCAGTTTTTAAAGCTTCATTTATTTTATAGTCATTTAAAACCAAGTTTAGACTAAAATAATCTCCACAAAACACAGAATGTCCTAACTCATCTGTGTTTGTGTTTGTGGACTCCAGTAGAACCTCTGTGTTGATACCTCCCTGCATTTGCCGCTTCCTTATGTTGACCTAATTTTCACAGACTGGACATGTACCACATGTACATATCCATACCGCAGGCCTAGTTCCTCATGTTCCCGCCTCCATATGTTGGCCAGTTTGTTACAGTCCCTTGGGTAGTCAACTTACAGAGGTTCTACTGTATAAGGTTCTCCGACAGTTGTGCTAACCACATACCGCCACCATCAGTCACATACCACAGAATGGGGGAACAAAAAGGTCACCCATTCCAGCAGTTTTATTTCCTGAAGAAGACACTAGTGTAGGGAAGTTAAGTGTCTTGGCCAAGGGCATCCAGCTGGTTGGTGCTGGGGGTTTGAGTGTAAATGCTCTCACTCTTGGCTTGGTGGCTTGGTGACCTCTCCAATACACCCTGCCCCCCATGCATGTTAAACGTCTTTATTAGTTCACATTTGAAATAACTCTTTTCATTTCTAAGTTGGAATATTCTACAGGAGGAAATCTCATTTGCTTACCTGGATGTGGTTATTGGTAAATGCAGGCGTTCTTCTAGCTGCGGCTGCTCCAAACAAAATAAGCTTTACTCAGGCGGTGCCTGTGGCTCAGAGGCGTAGGGCGCTGGCCCCATATGCCAGAGGTGGTGGGTTCAAACCCAGCCCTGGCCAGAAACTGCAAAAAAATAAAAAATAAAAAAAATAAGCTTTACTCATGGGCAAGAGAAGACACTCAAGACCCCCATCCAAAGGCTGAGATAGTAGTGAAAATAAATCCAGGGATATTCACAGGTTATTGGGAATTGAAGCCTGATGAGAAGTAGTTCATTAAAAAAAAAAAAAACGCATTTATACAACTTACCATCTTTTTGCTTTAAAATAAATATACAGTCTTCCTGAGGCCACCTTTTCCAGAGTACGTAGATCACACTTTGTTTATGAGTATATGCATGGACACCCCTTGAATGTGCGTGTGAGCAAACACTTCATCTGGCAGATGTGGGGCCATTACCCCATCCAGGGTAACCAGACTACCCTTATTAGCTAACATATCTCCTATATGAGCCTCCTCTGACTTATCCTAATAATATTTTACTTGGAATTATATTGATAATTTAGGAGCCCCCTTGGCCTTGTTCAGGGTTTGTTTTATGTAGAACTGTGTGTGTCTTGCTCACCCAATTAATCTGCAAGTTTGAGCCCAGGCCCTCCCTGGATGAGCGCACCCTTAGTTTTTCCAGTTGAATTCATTGTGCATATATTAATATCTGCCCAAAGATCCAAATTCTGAAAGAAAATGAAATGAAATTGAGAATTGTTGAATACAAATAAAGACCTAATTTTCATAGTCATCAGCTCCTATCGTGAGCCATGGAAAGATCTGATAAATATTTTTTAGGCCATTAGTTTGTATTTTAGTCAACTGACACGTGTACTTCCTGTAGGGCTCTTCCATATGTTTGTGGTTTCCGTGTAGATTGTCTTTAATAAAGGAGAATTATGAAATGATTACCAACAAGATAGAACATTCCATCATGGCATAGGGTTTAAACAGCACTGTGGCTCAGTAATATCAGTAATAAAGCTGCAATATCTTTCAGCTTCCATATTAATTTTAGAAGTTGTGTAATATATTGAGTAATTTTGCACATACTTCAGTGTCAGAACTGCAGGAGAAAGCTAAGAAAAACAGAGAATAAAAGGAGGTTTAGTTTCAGAATTCTTCACGGTGGTTTTGAAGTCTCAAATCTCTCCAGTAAACTGAAACACAGGTATGCCAAGTCAACTTTTGAAATGTTTCCCCTCAAATTACCTGAGAAGATACAGCCTTGACAAATCTTATTCAAGAGCCTTAGGAGAAGAAAAAAGGTAGAAGAAAGTTACATCTCCAGAGATGCCGAGATATGAGATTCTCTCTCTTTCTGCTGCCTGCTGAGCTACCTGGTCATCTGGCCTCCCTGGATCTCTGACACATGCGAGAAACTGCCCTTCATTCGGCCCAGCCCCCATGCCCATTCTCCTAAGATTGTGCAACAGGCCCTTGTAACTCGAGGCCTGTGAAGTCTGGAAAGGAATGTGACCCAGAGCCAACGGGCACTGGTGCCACCAGGGCCCAGCAGAGCTCTCCTGATGTTTACCCTGGTGCCCCATGGGGACCTCAGAAGGAGGAAGGTGTGTTCTAGGCTGAGCAGGGGAATGGAGTTCTTGGCAGAAATGCGATGCAAGCATTGTAGTATCTTTTGCCTATGCTCCAGAGAGGAGGCCCATCCAGTTTTTCTTTCTCTTTTTCTAATTTGTTTTTTAGAGACAGGGCCCTGCTCTGTTCCCCAGGCTGAAATGCAGCAACCTGATGCACAGCTCACTGCGGGCTCAGGCGATCTTCCTGCCTCAGCTTTCAGGGTAGTTAGGACTATTAGGTGCACGCAGATTTTAAGATGTTTTTTAGAGATGAGGTCTCACTGTGTTGCCCAGGTTCATCTTGAACTCCTGGCCTCAAGTGATCCTCCTATCTTGGCCTCCCAAAGTGCTGGCGTCACAGCATGAGCTCCCGTGCCTGACTCCATCCACTTTTGAGCCCCTCTCCTCCAATTCTCATGCGTGATAAGGTCCCATTATTCCAGTGCCCTTAACAGGGTGAAGGGTGTCCTGGGGAGGCCCCATAAAATAATAAATATTGATGTTGATGACAGAATGCCAAGCACTAGGGGTGGGGCAACCCGGGAAATATTTAAGACTCATCACCTTGTAACACGAAGCCAGCTTCCCATCCTGTTTGCTCACCTCCCCCCCCAGACATCCTCCTCTGTCATCACAAGCGCTCAGTCTGGCCACCTTCGTACTTGGCGCGTCTGACCTGTTCTGCCCATGGGGGGTGGGGGGAAGGCATCAGCTGAGTCATGAATACCCTTCTCTTAAGTTGCCCAAACATGACACCCACAGAAATGGAATGCTAGCAAATAGGAAGTGAAAGATTTACCCTCCGGCTGGACATCTGTTGTGCTTTTTGGCACCACTGAATATAATTGACTGTTTATACACAAAAGGTGGTCCCAGAAAACGAAACGTTTTAGCTAGTTAAGAAGACAACATACTTGGCAATGAGAATACCAATATTCTCCTCTTTTCTATATTTACAGTGCAAAGTCATTACTGTTAAAAGAGAGGAAAAAATTTCTTTTTATGCTAGGATACGTTCCTTTGCATGTTAGGAACTGGTAACTCTCTGGCTCTCCCACCCAACAACTTACCGCCTCTCCTCCATGTCCTTTCAAGGTGGTTACCACCCTCTCTCCTTTCGACCATAAATGAGCTCAGTGTCAGTTTCAATTCGATCTGTGATTTTGTAAACTTAACATGCACCCAGTTTGACAATAGCAAAATAAAATGTTTGACAGAAATTAGGCTCGTAAAGAGTTAAGAATTTAGTTAGGGAGATAAGATGTACACCTGCAAAGAATTCAAAAGCCAGGAGAGAATGACATAACTATGCAAAAAATGTGCGTGTTGTGGACCTCAAAGTGCCACAGGCGCTCGGAACTTAGAGGAGCTGAAGTTGTCTGGAGTGTTCAGGTGGCTCTGCAGGGCAGCCTCAGGACGTGGGAGGAATCTTACAAAAGAATATGACTGATTGGCACAAGGTAGTCAGGCAGGACCAAACTTCTTACTTGAGGGAGGGTCATCTTTTTTGTTCAATGCAGCCCTTCAACTGATTGGATGAAGTCAGTCGCCAGAAAACAAATCATGTGCTTTGATACCAACGTGAGCCAGTGTTTCAGTTTCTCTAGGGGAGAAAAACAATTTCCAGGGGAAAATTTTGGCCCTGGCCCATCCCATCACAATTCACACCGCTTCACGAGGACGTGGGAGACAGGTGGCACCAGGGAGGATGAAAGGAGCGAACCCTGACAGGTGGCTTCTGTGAAAGGTCCTAAACAGGGCTGTGTCTGCCTTAAATCCGTACACAAGCTTCCTGAGCCTATTCCTTCATGTCAACGTGTTCCGAATCTCATTCACTGTCTTATCAAACCTGCTCCTCCTCTGTCATTCCCATGTCACCATATTCCCAGTTACTCTGGCGAGAATCTCTGGTCCTCTCTGATTTCCTGTGCCCACTCCCTTGCCTTGTCAGTGGGGCCTAAAAGGTTACATCTCCGCCTCTCTTTCTAATGCTCAGCCTCCAGCCAATTCTTTCTCTGGCCACCCAGATTCCTACTCATCTCTCCAACCTCCTCCTCCTGTGGTCTATTGGTGCACTCCGCATACCTTTCTAAAAGATGGCTTAAAGACGGCCACTCTCCAGTTTACAAGTTCAAGTTCAAACAGTTCAAGTTTCTCCCATTGCTTACAAAAGGAGGACTAAACTCCTTGTGTTGGTTTTCGGGGCCCCTGCCTCATCCAGATTTACTTGGTGCACCTCTCCCCTTGGCCACCCATTCACTCCTTCCTCTCCAGCCCGTATTGCCAGACAGATCTGTCTACTTCCAATGTTCTAGCCTGCCCAGTCCTTTCTTGCCTACGTGGTGCAATTTCCTCGGCTTTTCTGACAGTCTAACTCCTCACCCAGCCTCCTCCAGGACTCCCGCCTGACAGAGACCACTGCTTCCTTCCCTCTGTGCTCTGTTACTTACCACGAGCTCATGACATTTTTATTATCGTTGACCCCTCCACTGAAAAAGTGAGCCACGTGGGGCTGGAAAGCCAGGGTGAAGGGAGTAGAGGAACCTTGTCAGACATAGAATAAAAGTATGTGTGGAGACCTGGGAGAAATGAGAGTGGTGTGTTCAAAGAGTCTAACAGTACAGCAGTTAGTGGGAATGAGTCTGAGTGGACAGGAAGAAAGTGGTCAGAAACGGCACTGCAGAGAGAGGCAGGGGTCAAGTTCAAGTTGCCATCCCTGCTAAGGAGTTGGATTTTTAGCTTAAGATCCATGAGCAGGTTTGACAGTTATAAGCAGGGCAGCAGCGATAGAACAACATTCCCATTTTAAAGCAGTGTAGTGTATGGGGAACAGAGGAGAAAGATGGAGAAAGGGCTGCTAGGAGGCTGGCCCGGTAAACCGTGGACATGATGACTTGTTAGGGTGGGTAGTGATGGGGAGCAGAGGAAGACAGTGGACTCCAGAGAGCTTTAGAAAGGAGAAGTGATTACGTCTTGCTCAAGCATGGACCAGAGAGGGTGCGTGAAGGGAGACACCAAGATTTCTGGCAGGGCACAGAGAGGATTCTATAGTGTGGGTTCAAACCCACCAGCCCTGGTGCATGTGGCCAGCACCCTACCCACTGAGCTATGGGAGCCAAGCCAAACCTCCATTTTGAAAGAGAAGCCTGGAAGTGGTGTGGCAGATAGAGAGCCTAGGAAGGGACGGATGAGATGGGCTGGAGGGCCCTTGTTGTAAGTGGGGATACACAGTGTACAGGTGGTAGCACTACAGAACACCTACATAGCTGCCAGGCAAGCCTGCCCCATGCAGGCTCATGAAAAAAAAATAGTGTTTTAATTAAAAACTTGTTAAGTACATAGCTAACAAATATTAAAAGTATAAAATGTTATACTACGAAAAACAATTCTCCTTCCTATGTCAGATTCCGGTGCTCTTCCTCTGTGGAACTTTACAATTTTTACACACACGCTAGAAATTTCCTTTGCATATGCAATCGTGTCTGAACATACACTGCGCTCATTCCCTTTGTGTGTGCATGCAGACACGCGTATGTGCAAATATATGCAGACAGATGTACTTTTTTTCCCCATCAGATATATACTTTTCTATGCCTTGTTTAGTTTTAATCATGCAAATGTATTTTAAAATCCATTCTTGTAACTCTGCTTTGTTCTTTTTGATGGCTGTAAAGGACACGCCTACATTTATTTAACCAAGTCTCTTATTGGTGAACATTCAAGTCCAATTTGGTTTTAAAAGTGCCCTTGTCCACAACCCTCAGCTCCTGGCGTGCTTTCCGCTTTAAACCACTCACCCTGGGTTCGTATTCTCCTTCCAAGTTTTCCATGTGTATCTCTTGTCCGATCAAAAGTAAGAGAACTCCCTCTGCAGCCACATGGATTTAGTGCACCCTTCCCTTTCCTCCTTGAAATCATCTGCAATTGTAGCAATTGTGTCATGGATTTGGCTTAATCAGATCTATAATCTTTGAGCAAGAAATCTCTAAATTTTCAAAATGCAATTTCCAAAGACCTGTACTTACCCAACAACACCAAGGGTATTATAAATTAAACATGTCACAGCTCATTCTTTTGAGTCAGAATTAACTCAGAATGATAAGCATTTTTTTTTCCTTCCCAGAGATGGAAATTTCAGTGCTTTTGGTCAAGAGCTCCTTAGGCACTCTGCTTTTTTAGAAGACACTTCCAACTGATGTTGGGTCTAGATCTCATTCATTTTTTTCTCTTAAAATCTGCTGGTCATTTTATCCTTTGTTTTGCTTCATAGGATAAATTATAATGTATCCTTTCTTCCTCACCAGCCCAGATTTCAGTTGAAAGTCTTCATTAGCAGAAGAGTCATCTTCTAGCTAAGTCCTCTAATGGACTTTGTAGGTTGCATGGTGTTTATTATCTGGTGGTCAAAGTCAATCACCAGAAAACAAATCATGTTCTTTGATACCATCCTGAGCCAATGTTTCACTTTCTACATTTTCCTTTCTCTTTCAAAGTCATGGCCTGTATGAGAAGAGATAAAAACTACCTGCAGACCTATGTCCTTCATTTCTACCCAGAACTTTAAAGGAACTGAACATACAGTTTCTTCTGGCTGCATTTTTTCTTTTTCTATGCTTCTCTTTAAGACACACCCATGTCACCAGGAAGCAGCACAACTTGAGAATGACCTACCAAGGGGACTTGCTCTGTCCCACCCCCGGCAGCAGGGCCCCCTCCCCTTGCCGGGAAATGGACAACCCACCTGCTAAAGTGGAAGGCTCCTCCCCTTCCTCCTTTTCCCCTTCCCGGGGTCTTCACTCATGTCCTGTTGTGGTGTGTTTTTCTTTTACTGACTTCTTGAGGGCCCTTGCGGCCTTCCTCCCTTGTGCCTGGAATCTGGTTCCAACAATCTTGTCCTGGACCCACACTCACGGGAACGCTTCACTGCCTCAAGAAGCTGCAGAGGGAGGCGTCCCATTTTTAGCACACAGTCCAATCTGCATTTCAATAATTTCATCATAGCTAAGGAACAAGAAAATCATTGTACAAATATAATTCTGAAATTCTATGGAGTCAGACAAATAGACGATAATTATCAATATAAAGCTAAAATGTCTTTCCCAGCAAATTGTTACATTGCTACAATTTACATACACACATGCAGACTACTGTATACTTTATGTATGCTGGATTTAGCAGATCAAACATATCTTTTGAATAGCACATGAATAGTAAATGCCATTAAGCTGTTATTTGCATTTCTCCTACCTCTTAAGCAATATAATTTCAATCAGCTTTACATATAGACACCATTTCTTGCTTGGTTTTCAGATAACGAAAATAGCAATCATAAAAACAGCCCCCCTTTTTAAGCACCTACTGTATTAGTCAGGGTTCTTCAGAGAAACAGAACTAGTAGTATATACAGAGGGTGTAAAAAAATGTGTATGCATTTTAAGAAAGGGAAAAATTATTAAAGTTATAATTAATATTCAATATAGACCAATAACAAAAGATGAATACAAGTCACTTTGACTTTGGCAATTTATAAGAGGTGCTCAAAGAGGTCACCATCAACATCCAGACATTTCCAATTATAGTGAACAAAAAATAATACATAGGTAATATATACATACATAATACATACATCTCTTAAAATGGGGATGCCTTTTTGTGGTATATGTATATATCTAATTCTATATGGAATTGGCTCACATAGTTGTGAAGCCTGGCAAGTCCTGAGATCTACAGCAGGCCTGAGACCTAGGAAGAGCCAATGTTTCAGTTCTAGTCCAAAGGTAAGAACAAAGCAGCACTCCAGCTCAAGGTAGTCAGGCAGGAGTAAACTTCTTCTTACTTGAGGGAGGATCATGTTTTTGTTCTATGCAGCCCTTCAACTGATTGGACAAGGCCCACCCACATTAGGGAGGGCAATCTGCTCTACCCAGTCTACCCACCCAAATACTAATCTCTTCCAAAACACCCTCACACATCTGGGCACCCTGTGGCCCGGTCAAGTTGACACTAAAATTAACTATTGCCCCTATCATGTCACTAGTAGGCTTAGTCCCCTCATTTAATTGTCATGGAGATTCCGTGTATATGAGTAGTCTCATTCCCATTTGCCAGTAGCTATTTATTCAACAGATATTTGTACCTTTTAGAGATGAGGGAAATGGGGTTCAGAGAGTTCAGTGAACTTGCCTAAGGTGGTCCGGAGTAAATGGCAGAGCTGGGATTCCAACCCAGGTCCACATGACTCAGCTGAGCACTCTGCCCCCAGTGCGGGTGCTGTGTTCCCCAAAGGCCCTGGGCTCCCCACAGTGGTGGAAGAGAGCAGAAGGCTTTGGCCATTGCTCTAAGCTCTGGGGCAGCAGTGGGCAGGTGCAAGCTCGTTCTCGTCTTCGGATATCTGAACACGTGGGACTTGAATGCAGCTGGGAGCTACCAAGAGGGCCGCACTTTCCTTCGAGGTGACTCAGAGCATTAATTGTTGCTCCCTTTGATTGAAATTACATGCTCGTGCTTTGTGTGGATACTATTGTTCAATGCTCACAATTTCCCTGTGGTCTTCCCACCACCCCATCCGGGAGAGGGTTGCTATGGGGCTGCCATGGGCAAGGACTGTGAAGGATCCCTTTCAAGCCCCTGTCCCAGAGCCACCAGCACTGCTCCAGGTTGCTTTACATGTCCCCATGGGCCAGTCCAATCCTGTTTCACCTCTCCTCAAAATCTTCCCATAAACCAGCTTAAAATGCGCATGAATCAAGAATTGTGCAGGTGTGTGTTGTCTGCTGAATCACCGGGGACAGGCCCGGGCCTTCCCTTCCTTACGTCCGTCGGCTGCTCTTTTCCTGACATGTTGCTGCTCCTCGTTTTGCATTTAGCATTTTAAGGAAATGCTCCAGGGGTAAACTTTGCCATAGGCCCCTAAATCAATCTCATATGAAGGGGACTCACCTGTCCTCTGCTCTCTCAGCACTCTCTGGTTGTTCCCCAGGGTCCCCTGAGACGTGATGGCACAAGCAGTCCCTACCGTGTTAGCTTTAACCTCAGCAAGCCTCTCATTTTGCTGAGGAGGAATCTGAGACCCAGGAAGGTTTGTGCCTTTCCCAAGTTCACACAGCTGGAAGTCTGATCATCTGTGTCTGGGGCCAATGCTTCTGGTGTATCCTGTAGTGACAGTTCTGATTGCGGGGAGGGGGGACCTCCTGGTGCGACCCTGGCAGGCAGGTCACAGAGTCCGGCAGCTTGGAGACAGCGATGGTGGGAGGGCACGCAGGCTGGCCCAGACCGCAGGGGAAGTCAGTACCAGTTCTGCCTCTGTACAGAGACGTGGGTGCCACACAAAGGTATTGGAAAAGAAACTGGGTAGGGAAGTACTTTCTATTGACAGAATCGAATTCTTCTACATGCTTCACTGGTAGGCCTGGGAAAGAGCTCACATTCCTATCTGTCTGGAATTGCAGCGAGTGACTCACTAGGGTCCCCCATTCCCAGCGGAAGTGGCTTTGGGTGGTGTCATGTGTTTACAGGAAATCAGCTCATCCGTAAGTCCGCAGCGCTGGATCCACCCAGCGGGTCTCCCTTTAGTGCAGGCTGACAGACACGCGTGTGGCTTCCACGTGTTTCCAGATCAGACCCCTCTTCTGGCTCTCGCATCTCGCTGCTGGTACTGTCTCCAGAGCCGTGCACCAGATGCTAGGAGCCGAGGGCAAACCAGCCAGTTTTAACCAAAGACTCTGAGAATATTCTACCGTACAAACACTTTCACAAGGAACCAAAGTGCTTTTTGTTTTCAAGATCATTTTACTTTTTTTTTTAAACATAAAGAGTAAATGTCAGGTGCTTTGAGAGCCACAGAGTCATAGTTGAGAAGGCAGCACACTCTGGAGGTAGATAACGAATTTGAAATGTGGGGATGGCGCCTCTGGCTCAAAGGAGCCCCATGTGCCGGAGGTGGCAGGTTCAAACCCAGCCCTGGCCAAAAACTGCAAAAAAAAAAAAAAAAAAAAAAAAGAATTTGGAATGTGCCTGAAGATGTGGGAACTTGTCCTGGTTACCAAGGGCTCACTGGTGCCCATGGACAAAACACTCACTTCATGGCTTGACCTGGATTTTCAGAATCAGGAGACCTGTGTTCCGACCCAACCTATTTTGGTAACTGTCTGATGTTTACAAGAAACCCCTCTCAGCTTCCGGTTCTTGATTCTTAAAATGGGAATAATAACACTTGCCCTGTCCACCTGTCCCAGTCTTTGTGTGGGTCAAATGACCCTCTGTGAAAAATACTTTGTCAATGATAGAATACTCTCTCTATTTTCCTGTGATATAGGAGGGAATAATGTCTTTTGGTTGGAAGGGAGTGGAAGAATTGAGGCGTGGAGGACAATGGTAAAAGTTCCTGCTGGGACCTATAGAGGGTGCTGGGTGGGGTTGTGGGACCTTAGGTCTGTGGTTACCAGCATTCACCCACTGAATGCCAGCTGGGCTGGTGGAAGAGTTAGGGGTACTGGCAAGGGAATAGTTGCAAGGGTGACCCCAGGGACTTCAATGAACAGAGAAAGGGTCCCAGCAGGACTCCCAGGGGGAGCTCAGAGGTGTTAGTGACATGTAAGTCCCATGAGTGTAATCTTCAAAGGAATCAGCTGACCAGGAGGATGGTGGGCAGAGAGGACGAGGCTGGAGTCTGAGCCCTGAGAGGTGGAGGCCATTCAGGGATCCGAGGAGGGCAAGGAACTGTAAGAGAGAGGGTGTTGGCACAGGGCCATGTGGGTGCTGAGGGGTTCCAGGCCGATGACAGGATTGGGGTTAAGAGAGCGAGAGCTGGATACCACAGGGTCACCCCAAAGAATATGGGCAATTATCAGCCCTGAGGTGGTGGTGGAGAGGACTGGGAACCTGTGGCCATAGGAACATCAAGGGTGGTGGGTGAGGTGCTTGAAAGGCTGGGAGAAGGTTGATGCTGTTTCAGGGTAAGAGAAGCCCATTGGCAGATTGGCCAGGAAGCACGCTCAGATCCAAGAGCCAAGGTGAATGATACACCACTTAGTCATTGTACATACAGATATAGCAGATTTGCCAGGAAGCACGCTCAGATCCAAGAGCCAAGGTGAACGATACACCAATTGGTCATTGTACATACAGATAATCAGAAGTTGTCAGGCATCTTGACCTCAATAATGCAAACAGGCATACAAACTACAATGGATAACCCCTTTGAGCCATGGACATTTGTAGCAGACTCAGTGGCCTACTGGAGCCAGTTACTGCCTAGGGAAGAGAGCCATGCATTGTTAAATTTTCAGGAATTTTACATGCCGGGTGTCACATTGATAGCTTGAAATAGGCCTAGAAGAGAATAGTCACACCAAGGAAATCCGGAAGCATCACAAACCAGGACTTTCCCCCCAGAAATCTGGTTATTATACATTTCCTAGCACACCACTGGATAGGCTTAAATACAACCTTAAAATATGCCTAATTTTACAATCCTGCTATTGTGGATTGAATTGTGTCTCCTAAAAGAGATGTGTCCTCACCGCCAGCACCTGTGAATGTGGTCTTGTTTGGAAGGACGGTCTCTGCCGATGCAATTAAGATGTAAGTTAAGAGATCACCCTGGACAAGGGTGGGTCCTCAATCCACGGTGGCTGGCGTCCTCATTCAAAGACAAGAAGAGACCCAGAGACAGAAACACACGGAGCGGGGAAAGCCACGTGACGACGCGGACACGGGAGCACGCCATGTGACGATGGAGGCAGACACCGAGTTAGGCTGAGGACTGCCGGATGGACTAGGAGCTGAGACGAAGGCCTGGCACTCTCTCCCTTAGAGCTGGGAGGGAACCTGCCCTGCACACCCCTGCATCTGAGACCTCCACTTCTGGACAGTGAGGGAACGCATTCCCAGTGTTTTAGGCCACCCAGATTTGTGCTATGTTACTACAGCAGCCCCAGGAAACCAATACCTCTGTCATAGCCTCAAGTTTGGGGTAGAAGGCAAGTGGAAGTTCTCCAGTGTGAACCACCGAGGGCCCACCTGGGGCACCTTCCCTTCCCCCCCCCCCCACCCAGGTGCATTTTCTGCACCATCATCTGGTCCTTCTCCTTGGGTGCCAAGACTTGTGGAATGTACTTTCATGCCTCCTTCCACGTGGGAATCGGGTTGTAAATTTGGATATTCCCACAGGCCAGAGTTGTGGAGTGGGCTGGTGCAGGGAGACCCTTTCCAAACTGGAGCGCGCGCCCCGGTTTAAATGAAACACTTACCCTACTAAGCTGGCCAAGGAAAACCTGGTCCAGACCCGCCATTGGGGAACTCCTGGACAAGCCCAGAGAGGTAGGAGACTGCTTGGGGCTCTGGCATCATCCAGCCCCAGCCGCAGCCCAGAGGCGTTCGTTTGCTATGTGTGAACGGTGTCTCTGGCCGATTCCTGGTCTATTGCAGTCACCCTACCTAGACCGCCCAAGAGTCTTCGATGAGCGGGTGGATCTGAGAGCTCACAAGTTCAACAGTTGCCTCAAAGTCTCTCCCTGACAGAAGCTTCAAAAACTGATTTTTGTCAGATTGTAATTTAAATTATCCAACGGACAAGCTCTTGGACTTTTTTGCAAAACTTGTTTCAGAAGAATGCAACAAAAGTGAGGCGTCCTCTCTAGACAGGGCTTGCCCCATCCTGCTGTTTCCACGAGTGTTTTTTTCCAGCAATTCTTGTCCTCCATGGCTGGGGGCGAGGCGCCGGCATGTGTAATACCAAGGGTTTGGGGGTGAGGAATATTTTGAAGGGGAAGCTGCTGTCTGCGGCCTCTTCCTTCTTGAACACCAGAGGGCGACACAGTCATAGTGAAGAGCGGGTCTTTCTTGCTTTCGGACTGAAATCTGGGAAACTTACTGTATGTGTACTTTTTTTTTTTCTTCCATTTAAGAACAAGTGCTAAATTAACTATTAGTTCATTTGAATGTTTTCCTGAAATTTCTGTGAAAGTGGCAGAAAAGGCCTTTGCGCCGCCTGCTGCATATTCCTGCCCGTGGCCCGGGGCAGGGAGACCCATGGGGAAAGCTGGCCACCCACCCTCCGCCCTCGTCCCGAGGTTGTCCAGTCTGGTCAGCTCTGTGGGAGAGTTTGGACTGTGTCCCAGCTAAGTGTTACCTTTTTGGGGGACCCAGCTTTCTCTTTCCAGAGCTAGTTCTTTTAAACTGGTTGCATGGACTTGTGACTCTTAGTGTCTGGAGGCGAGGCCTGGCCCTGGGAGGTCAGGGGAGACCCCGGGAGGAGGCGAAGGGGCGGCGGAGGTCCTGGTGCCGTGTCCAGTTGACCAGTCTGTGTGTCTGAGGTCCACTCTCACCCGCTAATACCTTCTGGTAGCTTCCACTGGTGGCACGGCAGTCCTGGTTTCTGGAGCAATACAAAAACCTCCGCAGGGCTCCTACAAGACTCTGGGGGGAGCCGTAGAGCTGTTTGCTGAAAGGGCCTGGGACGGGTGGCCGGGCTGACCTCGGGGGGAGGGTGGGGAGGGGTGCGGAGACCTGAGGCCTGTGCAGCAGGGGAGGAGATGGCCAGCCCCAGAGCCTGCCTAATCTTGCATTTTTGGAGCCCTAAGGGCTGTGTGTGCACGTGTCGAAGAATCTGACCTAGATGACTCAGCTCATTGAGAAAGGCCCTTCCACTCTCACCCGCTGGAGAGGCTGCTCAGCTCCGGCTCTAGTTCCGGTACCTTCCAGCGACACTCGGCAGAGGCTGGTCTCGGTGGTGGCATTAGGTACACAGCAAAGTGCCACTCTTGCTACAGGAAGGAAGAAGGCCTTGTGGACCAAAAGCTGTGCTAATGAGCTGATTGCAATTTGGTAAAATCTGTTCATATGAAAGAGAAAGCTTTAACAAAATGAGGAAGGAATACGTATCCATTAAAGAGAGTTACCAGGCCATTGCCATTGTGGGGTGCCTGGAGATGTACCCTTTCCCTGGAAAATTCACTGCTAGATCAACTCACAAGGAAGATTAATGAGAGAAAGGTTTATTTACCATATGCATGGCATTAACTGGTATCGCAGTGGGATTCAGATATTTTTATACATGTCTTTTAATTTTTTTTTTTTTGAGACAGAGTCTCATTTTGTCACCCTCATTTGAGTGCTGTGGTGTCATAGCTCACAGCAACCTCAAATTCTTGGGCTCAAGCTATCCTCTTGCTTCCACCTCCCAAGTAGCTGGGACTATAGGCGCCTGGCACAACCCCTGGCTATTTTTTGGAGACAGGGTCTCTCTCTTGCTCTGAGTGGTCTTGAATTCCTGAGCTCAAGGACACATGTGTTTTAAGAGGAGGGGAGATACAAAGAGCATGGTAATTCTGCTTAGGGGGAATCTATGGTTGCTAGGGAGGAGGAATACATGAGGGAAACAGAGTGACTTGTAAATTAACCTGAGAGACTGGCATTAGGTTTCAAATTATTTGGGCCAGGTCTGGTTGCATTCTTGATCTTCTTCCCAGCAATATGTTGAAATACCAGGGAGAGGAAGGGAAGTCCGTTGTTCTTTGGATCTGTCTGTCTGTTTGCCTAGGTTATGCAGATAGACGGATAGAGGGAAAGCTTCTTCCACTGCTTTGTTTTTGAGACAGAGCCTCAAGCTGTCGCCCTGGATAGAGTGCTGTGGCATCACGGCTCACAGCAACCTCCAGCTCCTGGGCTCAAGCGATTCTCCTACCTCCTCCTCCCAAGTAGCTGGGACTGCAGGCACCTGCTACAAGGCCCAGCTGTTTTTTTTGGTTGCCGCCATCATTGTTGTTTGGTGGGCCTGGGCTGGATTCGAACCCGCCAGCTCAGTTGTATGTGGCTGATGCCTTAGCCGCTTGAGCTACAGACATGGAGCCCTTCCACTGCTTATAATTTAAAATATTATAGCCTATAATTTAAAATATTCTTTTAGTATTTAATGGTGAGTTCTTTCACCGTTATCTTGATGAGCAAGCCAAAATGTACCTCTGAGAAGATATACTGTGAATACTAAACTCTATGTGAGGCCTTGACCTGCTGCACAGGGACCCACAAGGCAGACAGAGGACCGCACTGCAGGGCTGGCCGGCCATGCACACCACTAATCAGGGATTCCCTTTGTCATTTATAATTCTCTTGCTCAATTTAGTCGTTTTGTTTAACTTTGGGAGCAGATCACTTGGATTCCAATTTCAGACTTTTACCCCTCATTGTAGACGTTAATGCTTGGGAGGAATCACCTGACCACACAACCAATAGCTTGTATTTCCTTTTTGTTGTTGTTTGTTTGTTTTTATTAAATCATAACTGTGTGTATTGATGTATTTATGGGGTTCAGTGTACTGATTTGAGCTTATCTTTCTTAAAATGAGTGTCTATATGTACATATTTGACTTCTGAAAGCACTTAGGAATTGATCAAGGACAACTATTCATCTTAAGAGGCAATCGTGGCTCGGCGCCTGTGGCTCAACAGGCTGGGGCGCCAGCCATGTACACCTGAACTGGCAGGTTTGCAGCCAACCCAGGCCCACCAAATAACAATGACGGCTGCAACCAAAAAATAGCCGGGCGTTGTGGCGGGCGTCTGTGGTCCCAGCTACTTGGGAGGCGGAGACAGGAGACTCGCTTAAGCCCAGGAATTGGAGGTTGCTGTGAGCTGTGATGCCACGGCACTCTATCCAGGGTGACAACTTGAGGCTCTGTTTCAAAAAAAAAAAAAAGAGAGACAATCTTTACCATTTCCTTCTGTTTCAAATATGTCTAGTCCTGGACTACATGAGGCCCCATTATTTGGGATTAAGATAAAAATATTTCTTTGGTCGAGTTCTATTACCTCCACCAACAAACAGGATTGAAAATGATTTTGGTTTCTGGGTACTCTTAGTTTTGCAGGCTGCTTACCCTCATTCAGATGGTAATTTGCAGAACAATCTCTGTATTAGAAACCTTACTGTTAATAAAAGGGACTTTTGTCCTGAGCGGGGAGCACCTTCCTTGTTTTAGTCTTCTATCTCTTTTAGCTGACTAACATAAGAGATATCTTGGACTACGCCAGGGAATAACTACTGGCAAAATCAAGGACCAAGGTTCTGTTTGTAGATGCTTTGTTAAATAAACACATTTGTAGGTTGTGAAGCCTCCTTGCAATTTCTTACTCTAAGTAAGTAACAAGGTGTCTAAATTTCACACATGTGACACACATGCTATGTTTCCTGGAAGGGAATAAGACTTAGTCAATAATTTCTCCAGTAAAGTGCTCAGATTCAGAGCTTCACTTAACCAAAGAGATATTGTCACAGTAGAATGGCACCTTGGACCTCTTTAGTGAGCATGTTTATTGGTGGTTCCTTATTTAAATCCATTATTCAACACTTTTTTGATCTTGAACAGATGTACCACCTGGCCTAGCCATGCATTGATTTAAAAAAAAAAAAAAAAGGATATAGCAGATAGCAGTCCCCTGGAATTACCAGTTCCTGAAGCAAAGCTCAGCCTGCCTCACAGCCAGAGTCCATTGTTTACTGGCTGGTGACCTTGGGCACAGCCTCCAGAATCTTATGTTCCTCCTCTAGAAAATGAGGTTAGAAAATAACCCATTTACACTTTTTAGGACGTAAATGAGATAGTCTAATTAAAGTGTTAGTTACAATCATCATCATCATCATCACCTAACTCTTAATCCCCCACAATGCCCAGTATAGTGTCTTGCACTATAATAACAGAGAGCAATTTCCATTTGTTGTACAATTCATTCAACTTACTGATGAATTTTAGATTTGGGATGAAATCTACGGGAATTACCTATTCAAGTTATTATTATTATTATTATTTTGAGACAGAGTATCACTCTATTGCCCTGAGTAGAGTGGTGCTGTCATCATAGCTCACAGCAACCTCAAACGTTTGGGGTTCAAATGATCCTCATGCCTCAACTTCCTCAGTAGCTAGATTTATAAGCGCCCATCACCATGCCCAGCTAATTTTTCTGTTTTTAGTAGAGAGGAGGTTTCACTCTCTCTCAGGCTGGTTTTAAACTCCCAAGTTAGGCAGTATGTGTCTTGACCTCCCAGAGTGCTAGCTAGGATTGCTTCAAGTTCTTAAAGTACCTGCAGTGTATTCTGTTCCAATATTGGGGGGCAGAAAGAAAGTACCTTCTTAATAATGTCCCACTCCAGGACCCTAGAAAACAATGTGTGTATATAAAAGATTCTAGTAAAATTCTTTGTACCTTGTATAAAAGGTCTGGGAGAAAAAGGGTTCATTATTTTATTATGGTTTTACAGAGAAAACATAGGCTTAAAGAGAGTGATTTGCTTGATCTCTATGTTTTGAGCAAATGTTTCTATATATTAAGAAACATTTTTGTTTCTTAAACTTTTGAGCAAATCACTCAAAGTTGTTTCTTAAACTCCTTCTTGAGTTAAGTCAGATTTTTACTTTGTGTTTAATCACATGGATGCCATTATCTTCAGTAAATGTTTTGTTAGGAAACTTGTGCAGAGGAAAATTCCTCCGGAGAGTGGCCTGGGCAGCAGGTGTTTTCCATATTACTTAACTGCAGAGCTGTCTGTCCTCAGATCGCTGACATAGTGAACAGTGGCTCTCAGGCCAGGCAGCACTTTACAACCTCTCCCAAAGCCTTAAAAATATCTCAGCCCAGCCCTCCTCTGTAAGATTTTGCCTTTTAGCCTGGGTGGGCCCCAGGCATCAGAATTCTTAAAATCTTGCCACGTGATTCTAGAGACAGTTCCAATCAAGTCTTCCCCCTTAGCGTTCTATGATTCTATGCTTTCTACATATTTACAGATTTTAGCCTGTTAAAATTCTGCCCCCTTTTTAATTTCTGTTTGAAAGAGACATATTTTAACTTTGGAAAATTAAGAAACACAACAGGGGTTAACCGGTCTGCTCTTCTGAAACATAGAAACACGTGATTTCACAGAAGAATTGCCAGAATTGTTTAGTAGCTACATTTGAGATACTGTTGGAGTGACTGGTGTTTTCAATTTACACAATCAATTGCCTGGATGTTTTTCCCTCTAAACTCACTGAACACCAGCGGTTCTCAACCTGTGGGTTGCAACCCCTTGAGGGGATCGAACGACCCTTTCACAGGGGGTCGCCTAAATACATCCTGCCTATTGGATATTTACATTACGATTCACAACAGTAGCAAAATTACAGCTATGAAGTAGCAAAGAAAATAATTTTATGGTTGGGAGTCACCACGACCTGAGGAACTGTATTAAAGGGTCACGGCTTTAGGAAGGTTGAGAACCACTGCTTAACACAATCTTGACCAGATGATTTAGCTCTTTGAAATATGCCAAGCACTGTGATGGTTCTATATATTGCAAAAATAATCACATAGTGCAGAGAAGTAATAAAAATAATAACAACAGTAGCAATAATAATACCCTGATCATCATGTTGGGTGGTTTTGGGATTAGGATTATTTGCTGGAGCTATGTGCCCTTGCACATTACAGGTTCAAATGCATGGTGTTTGAGCCTGCTGAGATATGAAATTGCAAAGAAAACCTATGTACACTAATGCTTATGTGTTACATTGTTTCAGCTGAATATTCAAATAACTCATCTGGTACCTGCTGCAGATTCTGTCATTTCTTATAATAACTCTAACCATATGTGGTGATTGAGAGAGATGTAAAAGGTCCCTAAGAACCGCTAAGGGAATGATGAAGACCCCATAACTAGAACACACTAAGAAATTTAGCATGTAACCTCCCCACCCCCACGCTTGGTTCTTTCTCCAATTTTCTATGTCACAGAAAGGGCCCTTTGGTTCACTCTTGGAAAATCTTCTCAATTCTCCCTTCAAACCATGAATAATTCACTTGGCTATGTTTTTTGTTTGTCTGTTTGTTTTTGCAGGTTTTTTTTTTTTGGCCAGGGCTGGGTTTGAACCCACCACTTCTGGTATATAGGGCTAGCACCCTACTCCTTTGAGCCACAGGTGCTGCCCACTTGGCTATGCTTTTACAATATATAGTGTATTGTGCACCAAGGAATTGTTTACATGCTTGCCATGAGTTATTTCTTTTTGCAGAAGGACTGACCTGGTTAAGTGGAATATGATCCTATTGGAATTGGCTGTATTTCTGGATGAAGTGACAGAAGCTACATACGTGTGGGCGTGTAATGACATCCTGTGTATGAGAGTACGCACATCAGAATGTCCCTTTTGTTTCTCTGGTTTAAACACTTAGAGCCTTTGAAACATGCTCTTCCATCTGCCTGGAATGTATTTGTTTCTACTAGGAACCCTCATCGAGTTCTTTTCATAACTCTGCTTGGTTGTGTGTGTTCAGAGAAACTTTCTCTGATCTTCCTCGCTACACTGACTTGTTTATTGTTACAGCATCTCTCTGAAGTTTCACTTTTACACTTACTTGAGTGACTTTTTTTTTTTTTGCAGTTTTTGGCCGGGGCTCGGTTTGAACCCGCCACCTCTGGTATATGGGGCCAGCACCCTACTCCTTTGAGCCACAGGTGCCACCGAGAGTGACAATTTTATTCTATTCTTTTGTCTCTCTTAAAGGTTATAACTCTGTGACCTACAAATTCAGGGTCCGTGTTTGCTTTTGTTTATTAAATGTGTAAATACGTTTCTAGCTCTGAGTCTGGTGCCTGGATCCAATAGGTCTCCAATTATTGAATAAGTACATGATTAAGAAACTATGATTCCTCTTTAAAACAGCTGCAGTCCCACTTCAAGAGTTTGACAATACTGAATTTTAGCTAATGCTTTATGCAGTACTCTCAAAAATTAAAAATGAATGGCTTAAGGAGTGTGATTGTGTCAAATAATTGGATCTTACTCAAAATATTTCTTATTCAACTGAATTTGAAAAAAAGTTTTTAAAAGCTACCCATAATCTCATCATGTTAACTTAGCAACTATTTCCATTTCATCAAAGGATACTGTCCCTAAGCTGATTTGATGCTGAGTATTTCGTTTCTAAATCTCTTTAGTTTTGTTGTTGTTGTTTCCTATTTCTCTGTATGATGATGGGCTGGTTCCTAAAGTCTGGCTGGAAATGAGCATCTTTGAGAAAAAGCCTTTTATTCCTAGTTATCTAAAAAGCCAATGCCCTCTAGAGCAGCAGTTCTCAACCTGTGGGTCATGACCCACAGGAACTGTATTAAAGGGTGACGGCATTAGGAAGGTTTGAGAACCACTGCTGCAGAGGCAAGAGTGAGCTGAACCATGCTCACAAAATAACCTTGGGCTTGGCTACCTGTCATTCTAACCAGCCCACTTAAAACTTTTTCAGCCTCCCAGACTCCACTATGCCAAATTCAGGAATACAACCCATCTCATTTAAGACTTTTTCAGTCTATAGAATCTTACTTGAAATCATAGGAACGACTGTCTCACGTGACTTTTTATTATGCATGGTTCAATGAGAGATTCCTTCATTCTTAAACCACCACAGTCACTACTGTGATTCAGTGGCTCATGACTAAGATTAGGGCAAAAATGTGCAGATATGAAAATAGCTGAATTCATGTAATGAGCAATTAAAGTTTCTTTCTTATGAATATTGCATGTTTTTTCCCCAGTAATTTTAAATCCATCGATTAGTACCGCCCCTACTAATGCAAAGCGCATTTCAAAGAGAATGCACTTTGAAAGAACTCCCTGCATGTGCCAGGAGGTTAACATGGGTTCTTAATGGAACAGGCCTGGTGGGAACACCGAGGCGACTCCCTGGCAGGTTTGGTTGAGCCAAGCACCTGTTGACAAAGGATCCCAAGTGGATGCAGCGTGTATTTTGGTATCACTGGATGCCTGGTAATAGCGAACTTGATAGTCATGCATGTTTTATTCTCTCTCTGTTGTGCTGTCCAGAGGGATAACCAATTGGCTGATGGAGTCACAAATGAAAAGTAACCCGACTCTATTGACCCGCTTAACCCCACCCCGGGGGAACGATGGATAGGAGCAGCCATTCGCTCTGAAAGAGTGGAACAGGTATGGAACAGCTCCTCCCATCCTTCCCTTCTTCTGTTTCTTTGCACGTCTATTTCCAGACCAGCTGAAAAGAGCAAGTTGTTCCCGTTTGAAACGCAGAATCGGAGTTACGGAAACAGGTAACAGTGGGCTCTTTGTAACGTTTCCAACCTACCCCATCTTTAGGTTGCTGTTTATACAAAAGACAATTATTTTTAAACAGCAAATAAGTAAGCACGCTAGGGAGAATTATTACTTTTAAACATTGGATTAGCATTTTGGATGTATGTTAAGCTTTAGGAGATGTTCTTTAGACTTTGCTTTACTAAATAGATTTCTATGGAGGAATCAGAAGTTATGATAGAACAGTAAAGCGTGCTGGCTTCCCCAATGTCAGCCATTGAAAGTTTTTTTGTGGTATTTAATGATTTAATCACCTCTGCCCATAATAATTTTCTCAGTCATGAAGGAACTCTGTCAAGAAATGCATAGCTTGGGTGGTGCCTGTGGCTCAGTGCGTAGGGTGCCAGCCCCATATACTGGAGGTGGTGGCTTCAAACCCAGCCAGCCCTGGCCAAAAATTGAAAAAAAAAAAAAAAGAAAGAAAGAAATGCATAGTTTGACTTTTTTCATATTTTGCAATTCACCTAACAGATATAGGTGAAGTTTATTTTACTTTGAAAAGAAAACTTTATTTCAATGTGAAAAATTTCAAGCAGCACTCTTAGGACCCCTGGAGTTAGAAGCTTTAGAGGTTTTGTTTATTTTGAGTCATTGCCCTTTGTCCTTGGATGCTGTTCCTTTGTTCAATGATATCAAGAGATGGGTGAGCAATATGAGGTTTGGCAGTGACTGTAAAGAGGGAAACACTTTAAGAAATCCTGACGTTAATGGCCTTGGAATGCAGCTAGAAAGTAATTTTAAGTTCAGAAGATTAAGTATCATGTACTGATGATCAAAATTAAATTACTTAATGACTTTACATGACAACATTTTTCCCCCGTTGGATGGCTTACAGATGAGGAACTATGAATGAATAATAAAGACTTGAAATGTGCACAGGAATATTAGAATTCAAAAGGTTACAGGAAAAGAATTTATGAAAATTGTATTTTATATAAAGAATTAATCAGGTTATGACTCCATTATTTAAGATTATTTAGGAAGAGTTTTTAGAGAATATTTTGACCAATATTCTGTAGTTAGTTGTTTGTTCTCACAGCATAACATGTTTTCGAACATTAAGAGTTTCTATTGAATCTGAAACTAAATGTCATTTAAATCAGTAATACATGAAGAGCCTCGTTGCTAGCCCAGAAGTAGTTTGTTTGCACAAAGCAGCCTTACAGTCTTTGGGAATACAAATGGACTTTTGAGAAAATTCCTAAGGGCAATCTTTTGGCAATAGGGCAAAGAAGATGAAACAAAAAATAAACTCCCTATTCCACCCATTCTGAATACTGATCAATCCACACCATTTCACAGGTTTCATTTACTGAGAATAGATTATGATGTGATTAGCTTTCTAAATGAAGTAGTGATTTGAAAGAATACGTAAAGCAAAGGAATAGCCAGCTTGTTAGAATGCCTCCCCGGATAGTTTCTATGTATAAAACTCTTTGAAAAATGGGATTGCCTTCCTTTTCTCCACTGGAAAGAGGTGAGTGGAGGTGTCATCCTGGGGCTGCTTCGAAGGCTGTTCCCTTGTTCCACATCAGAGATAGTTTTGAGGAAGTGACCTGGAACAAAACTATCACAAAAGCTGCAGTCTCCCTGGCGCTGCCCTCTACTGAAAAAGATACTGGGCCAGGTCCAGGCGCCCTCCCCCCTAGGAACCTCAGTATCTCCTGTGAAAAGCATGAATGCTAACAGCCAGGCTGCTTTGCTGGCAGACATTGGTGCACCTAGTAAAAATGGTGCCCAGTGCCAAGTCTAATGTACCCCTTTCCTATCATCACCCCGTCAGTAAGGAAAACAGTACCCAGGAGTTTCAGAATGGAGCAGGAAGGGTGTTTTTCATAAGTGTGTGGCAGCAAGTTTAGCAGACTAGAAGAGCTCAGGGCTTTGGACAATTGAGTGTCAAGAGCTTTGCGAGTAGTCATAATTCTTTATGGAGACGGCTCAGGTAGTTTTGACCTGAGGGCCAGGATCTTCTTTCCCCTTCGGCTTACAAACTAGGCTCCTAGCAGACGTTCTTAAATTCTCATGTAACCCGTGTGCTCCTCTACCTACAAATTCCTCTTTCCTGATTCTCACCTCGGAACTCCCTGGAGTCCATGTGTATTGTCAGTGGCTGTGCTGAGGGAGGAAACTTGTGGTCATAGCCCTTAGGTCTTCTTGTGCCCGTCCTTCTGTGGCCTCTCAGCCTGGATGTAGCTAAAGGGAACCCAGTGGTCTGCGGCCAAATAGAGTACAAGGCTGCTTTGGTTGTATGTCACTGCTATTCAGAGTTTTTGCAAGGATTAAATGAGATACTCGTGGGGGAAAATTATTAGGAAATGGTAAAGCATCTACAAATTTCAGGTGTTGTTCAATATGGCATGGTAGCAAGAACACAGGCTTTAGAATCTGCTGTGAATTTAAGACTCACATGTGAACCTGAGCAGGTTACTTCACTTTTGTTAGACTCAGTTTCCTCATCTATAAAATGGCAAAGTGGAGTGTGTGCTTGCTACCACTTGGGGGCTACCAGCCATTTATCTTCTAAGAGGCTTCTTAACGGGGGTGGGGGGTGGGGAGGGTGGCATTTATCATCATCTTGTGAACTTACTGTGGGCCAAACAGTAAAAGACTGTCTGGTTCTCAGCCTTGTTGGCTTAACCAGCTGACTTGGCAGCAGTCAGTGAGCAAGGCCATGCTGAGGGCCTGACTCCAAGTAGCCACATTCTCCAGGGCAATGCACAAACCCTGGATGTCTCTGCATTATTTTATGAAAGGCAACAGCTGGGAACTAGACCACTTGTGTTAACATGGCCAGCCCAGGCCCTCCGCGTGGGCAGACCTCCAGGAATGACCAAATAATCATTAGAATGCCAGCTCACTCGTTTACTGTGAGATATAATTGTCACATGGGCCAGTGTGAAGAACCAATTCCATGTGCCCAGTTTCTCCTCCTCAAGGAAGACCTCCATGGGACACCTCCATGGGATATCTCATCACAGTCAGAAGGGGCTCAATGAGCGTGGCATTAGATGAATCAAATGTTTAACAATATTGGACTGAAGATTGGGTTTCTTCAACCTGGAAGTGGAGACATGTGGCCAGTGGACTTGAATGCTTTGGCCCTTTGCTCTAAATAGTGCTTGGATGGCCTGGCCAGCATTTGCTTTTCACTACCTGCCATGTCTGACCATTCTTCTGAATAATCAACACAAGAACAGCCTGATGCTCTGTTACATTCCTGCGATTAATCAGGCTTCATTGGCTCTTGCATGCCTAGGGGCCATTTTTTTTTTAAAGATGACTTAAGATAGTTCTTCCCCAATCCATCAGGTACTGACCTTCCATTTTAAGTCTCAGAAAGCAATCTTACTTCTCTTAATCACAAGTTCCTGGGTTCCCTCTGTGATACCCCAAGTGCTAATGACAGAATTAAATGATAACACATATGAAAGTCATGTCGTTCTGGTCCATAGAAGGAGCTGGGGAAGTGCTAGTGCTCTGTTCTTCTTCCCTTTCACGCAATGTAACAGTTCTTGAGACTCTATGTCTCCCCATAGTCCTGTGCTGTGCCACCAGGATTACAAAGATTAATGCAAAATAGAGTTCCATTCTTAAGGGGTTCTGAATACACTGGTGAAAGGAGACGTGGAAGTGAATAATAATGTCTTGTTGAACACAATAATCTCACTGTTCCCAGGCCCACAGGCTGGGGATAAACGAGGCCTCACTGGTACTCTGCTGCCTCACAGGTAGACCTCACAGGAACAGTTGGAGGTCTTCCCCCTGCAAACTCCTCCTAAAGATGTGCCGGCCCTCAAAAGACTTGTGGAGAGGGGTGTTAGTGTCCACCCTTCACCCCCATTAGACAATGTTAGTCCACATCACTCCCATTTTTTATCTGGATCATTGTTTTTTTTAATTCCGGGTAAAGTATATGCCAAGCAACTTTAAACCCCTCCCAACCACCCATCTCCATCCCCCTGCTGTTGTTTGAACTCAAATCTCTCCTACGTTGCAATTTGGTAGCTTCCCATGATCTCAAATATTTCTGAGTATCCTTGCGGGTGTTGAAAATGTTTACAGAAATAACTCTGGGTCTTCTATGGAGCTATTCCTCAGATTCTAGCTAAATGCTTGTTCTTGAGTAGCCCCGCAGACATTTGTCAAGTACCCAGTATGTGCTCAGCCCAAGACTCAGCCTCAGATGGCACAGTTCTCAAGCCAAGTTCTTGTCCTCTAGAAACATCCATCTTGTTCTTTTTGACCTTTGCACTTGGTACTTCTCTAACCCTGAACACCAGTTTCATTACTGGCTTATGCTTTTGCATCCTGTATTAGTCTGCAACTCCCCTGAAGTCCTGGCCCATGTGGCAGGCTTTGAATAAATGCAGTCTTCCTTGAATAACAATGTTTTGGGGCCATGGTGGGCTGCATGTATGATGGGGGTCCCCACATGTATCATAGGCTAGACCTTCTAGGGCTGTGTAGCACTCTGTGATGTTCACATAAGGAGGAAATCACCTAATGACACGTTTCTCAGAACATATGCCTTAAGCCATGCATGACTGTAATTGAATAGTCTGCTGTGGGTGTTATCATAATCTGCTTACCAGATTATCTCCTTTAACCTGTAAACCTTTTTCCTGGATTAGTGATACCAAGACTCAAATAGGAAATCATCAAAGCTGGTCATGGAGTATGACGCTCACTGTGCTTCTCTGCACCTTGCTAAAACTGATTTTAGGACTATCTGTTGACATATTGGAACCATCACACTCTCTTATTTCATGGCATGGTTGATGAAGAGGGAATACGTTCTCCCTCCTCAAATTGAAACTGTCAAGACTTACTTTTGGATGGTAAATACAGAGAAAAATCTATAAAGCACAGATAACTATTTGTCATACTCTTATTTCTTCCTAGTTCTCTTGAAAAGTTCTCCACTCTCTTTCCTTATTAAAGCATCTTGACCAGATTTACCATGACTCCTCTTATTTGTACTAGAAATGTCTACACAAGTCATCTAAATCTTTTAGTTTCATATATTAATATATCATGATTCTTTTCCAATATATTCTTTCCCAAGTACCCGGAAGCTATATTCAACTTAAAGGCAGAGCAGGTGCAGTTATTTAAGAAAAGTCCACAATGGATTATCCTGGCTTGGAGGTCCTCAGGGAGCCACACAGGTATTTAATCAAGAGAGTATATGGCTCATAGATATCTTGGTTGACAGCAACCAAAACTTTGCTAAAACATACTCAAAAGGAAAATAAAATGTGCGCAAATTTGTGTTTGGGGAAGAGTATTATTGGTTCAACCCAAGGAAGGGTTGATGAGAAAACTATTGGAGGGTAAGAGTTGCAAGTGGACCCAAGAACAATTGGAACCAGGGACTAAACCTCAAGAATAGGAGAGGCTGTCTCTGCCTCCTGCCCTGCTGCTCTTCTGCAGTACAAGTCCCCAACAGTCCTCAAATGTTACATTTTATAGGTTTCATCATCTGAGAGTGTCCTATATTTTAAAAAGTTGAAGGAAGGATTCTAATTGGTCTGGTGTGGGTCAGGTACTCCTGGTCTACTCAGCTGAGATGGGGTAAGGCTGAGGCAGGTCTCAGGAGCAGCACATGTAGCAGTGGGGACCCATGCACTCCCCAGCAAAGGGAAAGTTAATTAGGCACAGGAAAGTATCTACTGCAATGCGCTCAGACCAGAATGCCTTCAAAGGCCTTTGTCAAGTTGGCCTAGATGACTTGTAACACCATATTCTATAGTCCTAGGATTTTAATCATTATGTTGATGCATGTATTTATTTATTTAAATTGACAAATAAAAATTGCTTACATTTACGGCATACAGCCTAATGTTTTGACCTATGTAAATACTCTGGAAATGTTAAATCAAATTCATTACCATATACATTACCTCATATACTTAACATTTTTTCGTGGTGAGAACATTTAAAATCTACTGTCCTAGTAATTTTCAAGTACACATACAATATATTGTTATTATCCATAGTCACCTTGTTGTGCAATAGGTCTCCTGCACTTACTTCTCCGTGTAATTGAAAGTTTGTGCCCTTCGACCCTCATCTCCCCAACCTCCTTCCCTCCAGACCCTGGTAATCACCATTCTACGTTCTGCTTCTATTACACTTTTTCCCATTCTACATATGAATGAGGTCACACAGTATTTATCTTCTTGTGCCTGGCTTATTTCACTTGATGTTATGTCAGCCAGGTTCATCCATGTTGTCGCTAATGACAAGATTTTCTTCCTCTTCTTTTTTCTTTTTCTTTGAGACAGTCTCAGTGTGTTGCCCAGGCTAGAGTGCCCTAGTTCAAAGCAACCTCAAACTCTTGAGCCCAAATGACCCCCTGCTTCAGCCTCCTGAGTAGCTGGGACTTCAGGAGCCTGCTGCAACACTTGGCTAATTTTTCAATTTTTGGTAGAGATGGGGTCTTTCTCTTGCACAGGCTGGTCTTGAACTCCTGAGCTCAGGAGATCTTCCTTCCTCAGCCTCCCTGAGTGCTAGGATTAAAGGCACAAGCCACTGTGCCCAACCATTTCTTCTTGTTTTAAAGGCTGGACAGTGTTTCATTGTGTATATTCTGTCCTATTCATCCATTGACGGACACTAAGGTTGATTGTGTATTTTGGCTATTGTGAATAGTGCTATAATGATCATGTAGGTGTAGATGTCCCTTTGAGATTTCACTTCCTCTGGCTGTACACCCAGAAGAGGGATGGATGGTGCACTGTGCCAGCATCCAGTGTCTGTGGGGATCTTGCCACCCAGCAGGGTCTTGAAATCCACTAAGAGGGACTGCGAGGGTGACTTGCTTGCCTTGTTGCTTGTCTACCAAGCAATATAAAAATCCTTGCTTTCCAAACCCTGTTCGTTTGTGGCATGTGACAGCCCTTGTTGTAAAGCATGGTGGTTGCCTCCTTTCTTGGGAACCATTAGGTGGTTGTGTGGATGGAACAGTAGTACCCTGAGGATGTGTGTGTGTGTGTGTGTGTGTGTGTGTTGTTGCAGGAGAGAGAGGACAGGAAGGGAGCAGGGAGGGCATCAGTTACTCAGATGATTCTTCCTTCCATTGTGAATAGTCAGTGGGCTGTGCTCCCAAGATAGGGCTGAGCATAGGATTGGAACACCGAACAGGGAAGAAGGACCCTAAGCCTTGGGTGGCTTATCTCCTAGGGAAATTCAGGTGAGTGGTTGAAAAGTAAGGTGGAACAGTAAAGGAAGTAGGCACAATCTACTGAGAAGCTGCCAGTTGGTAGGGACATCTGTTTGATTTTGTTTTGTGGTGGGTAGTCAGGGTTGTCCTTGGAATTTTGGACTAGAGCCCCTCTGGCCTCCAGAGGCTCCACTTAGATGCGAGGTGAGTTGAGGTGGCAGCAATGCAGCTGTCCCCATGATAAGCCCTGTCCTTGTGCCATCACACTCTCAAGTAGGCCAGTTTTGTCCCCAGATCCTGTGGGGCTGTGGCATATATGCCTTGTGTTGAACTTCCTTCAGAATTGCCTAACGTTTTCTTCTCTCAAGAAGCTGAAGGCTCATAAAAATGTGAAGTTCTTTGGGGGGTTTTGGTTGTTATTATTTTGTTTTTTGAGACAGAATCTTATTCTGTCACTCTGGATATCATAGCTCACAGCAACCTCAGACTCGTGGGCTCAAGCGATCCTCTTGCTTCAGCCTCCCAAGATGGGATGACAGGCACCTGCCACAGTGCCCCGCTAGTTTTCTTTTTTAGTAGAGATGAGGTCTCGCTCTTGCTCACGCTGGTCTCAATCTCCTAAACTCAGGTGATCATCTGCCTCAGCCTCCCAGAGTGCTGGGATTACAGGCGCGAGCCTCTGCACCCGGCCCATTGTGAAGTTCTTTCTGTTGCTGTTCTTAATGGAATTCTTTAGGTTCACCAGCCGCTGCTGCGCCACGCTGGGGTTTCAGGGGCCTCTAAAAACACCTTGCCCACCAGATGCCATCCTGTAGCCCCCACCTCTGCCTGTGTTGGTTCACTCATTAGCCCGGGCACCAGAGCTGGGAGGGCTCCTCACTGCTGGGTTGTGCATTTCTGGCTCTGCTGCCTCCTCCTTTGTCACCAGGATTCCTTGTGCTGCATGTGAGACCTTCAGAGCCCCGACCATCTCCTTAGTCCTGGTATGTCCATTCATTCGCAGCCCTTCACACTTAAGAGCAGCTGCTGCCCAAGACCAAGAGCCAAGTGATGGATGATGATTTGCAAGGAATTTCTGGTCAGAGGAGCTTGTAGTCTAATTTTCCTGTTTTATTTTTGTGATAAAATATACATGACATAAAAGACCATTTTAAACCATTTTTTATGCATGATTCAGTGGCATTAAGTATATTCACAACGTTATCTAACCCTCACCACTATCTATTTCCTGCGCTTTCCAGAGTCCAGGTAGATAGAGTCTCTATCTGGGATGAGTAAGCAAGAACCCCCCAGCCCCTGGCAACAACACCTCTCCTTTCTGTCTCTATGAATGCGCCTGTTCTAGGCACCTCAGATAAGTGGAATCGTACATTTGTCCTTTTGTGACTTGGATTTCACTTATCATATTTTCGAGGTTCATCCATGATTCAGCCTTTTTCCGAGCTCCCTTTCTTTTCGTGGTTCAGTGATGTTCCATGCCACGTATAGATTGCATTTTGTTTATTAACTTATCTGTTGTTGGACAAATTTGCTTCAACCTTTTGACTTTTATGAAAAATGTTACTAAGAACATCAGTATCCATTTTTCAAATATATGAACTTCTTTAATTCTTACAACAGCTCCGTGAGTTGAGGCACATTTTTGGCTCAGATTTATAGATGAGTAAGGTCATGAAGCTGGCAATAGTGACCAGCGTTGTTTGGCCAGCATTCCAACCTCAAGGGTCTGAATTGCATGCTCTGCCACCTTTGATAAAAAGTTACCTTTTCTTCGAACTTACTATGTCCTGGATACATTATGTGCATTAATTTCTAAATCCTGAAGATATTTTTACAACTTTTTTTTTTGGCCGGGCCGGGTTTGAACCCACCCCCTATGGTATATGGGGCCGGCACCCTACTCCTTTGAGCCACAGGCGCCACCCTAAATCCTGAAGATATTATGAAGTGGGCTTTAATATGCTTACATTAATGAAGACATCAGTGTTCAGAGAGGTTAAGTGGCAGATGTAGCTGTGGCCCCCTCCTCCCCCGGGTGTGCTTGCTTCTCTGTCAGAGCCAGAATGCAGCACACTTGGTTCCTTTGGGACCTGGGACAGCTGGACAGGTCAACCCTGTCTGGCTAGACCATGGGAAAGGAGCCATCTTGGATGAAGAACCCATAAGCACTGCTGGAGACTCTGGAACTCCACAGCTGCAGAGAAATAATAACCTGGACATTTTTTCTTGATACTTAAACATTTTTTCGTTGTTGGTTTTGTTTGTTTGTTTTGGGGGGTCTTACTCTGTCACCCTGACTGAAGTGTGATGCTGTCATCTTAGCTCACAGCAACCTCAAACTCAAGCTCAAGCGATCTTCCTGCCTAAGCCTCCCATGTACAGGGACTACAGGACATTACACCTGGTTGATTTTTCTGTCTGTGTAGAGCTGGGGTCTTGCTTCTTGCTCAGGCTGGCCTTGAACTCTTGATCTTAAGCAATCCTCCCACCTTGGTCTCTCAGAGAGAGAGAGTGGGTTACAGGTGTGAACCACTGTGCCCAGGCAAAAAAAAAAAATTGTTTTTTAAAAACTCTTGCTCTTATAATGCAAGCCAGTACAGTAAAATGAATGATTACTTCCAGTGTGGGCTAGATTTAGAAAAAGAAAAAAAAAAGAAGTGCAAATTCCAGCTTCCCTCCCCTCAAAACCACCCTAATTCTGCCTGATTTGTGAGAATTGATTCTCAACAGTTCTGAACTAGCTGGGTGTTTAGATAACATTTTGCTTCTATTGAACCATGGGGATAAGATGGTGTTCCATTTGATTGGCTGCCCGAATCCTTCAATATCCTGAGTCAAAGCTCTGCTCTTGGCTCTGCTAACCCTTCCCTCCCCTCCTTTTGCAGCTGGCACACACGTGTACTTCACATTATAATTTTACAAAAGGTCAGAAATGAACTGTCTTCCCCTTTTGAGAGTAGGATCCAGGGTGCATAACCTTCACGGCTGTTTTTCCTCCTTTGGTTTTGCAGCCTGAGAATATGGCATGTAACATACCTAACCAAAGACAGCGGACTTTGTCAACAACTGGAGAAGCTCTGTATGAAATTCTTGGTCTACATAAGGGAGCATCCAATGAAGAAATTAAGAAAACCTACAGGTACAGACGAAGTTCAATGCTGACATTGCCTGTGCTACTAGTGACAGTTATTTTGTAATTGGCAGGTGCCTCCAATTAAAGACATAAGCTTCTTGCCAAGATCAGGTAATCTGAATTTTGGACCCTGTGTTCCCTGATCTACAACATAGACAGGCATGACTTTGATTTTATGAAAGATCTGTCTAGTGATGCCAGACCTTGGGAAAGGGCAGCCAGCCTGTAGGGAGTAGAGGGAGGGAGGAAGGAGGGGGAGAGAGAGAGAGACAGAGAGAGAACTACCCACAACCAATAGCTATTATTTAACCCATATAATACAACATCACTTAATTTGGTAGCAGATTTTTTTTTAAATAAAAGAAGGTTTGGTGTAATTGATGTATTTGTAAGATATGCTTTTGAAGCCCTTAATCTGATTTTTCATATCTAATCTAGTTCCAAGTTAGTTGCATTGGGAAAATTTTGAAATAACCTTCTATTTAAAGCTCCAAGGAATAAAAAAGGTATTGAATACAAAAATAATTTGCCTATTGGAGAAAGTTTGCAAATTACCAAAAATGAAGACAGTAACACTTACCCTGAATTCTACCTCTAGTAGTAACTACTGATACATTGTTTCCTTCTAGTCTTTTTGTCTGTCTAGAAAAGAAATTTAAAAATCAAATCATATTCATCTATATTCTTCAACCACCTTTCTTTTTAACGAAGTCCTAACATACAAGTATGTTCAAGTGGGGGGAGGTGGGAGGAGGGAAAGGAAAAAGGGGAGGAAGGAGGGGAACTGGTAAACTTTCACCTGATGGGCACAGTGAGAGGGCCTACAGCACACCTGCTGGATGAAGAGCTCAACTACAACTTGAACTTAACCTTAGAAAGACAAACAATATAACATAATCATTTGTACCTTCATATTAATCTGAATAAATATTTATACATATCAAAGAAAAAAGAAAAAAACGGTCCTATCATAGAAATATCTTGGTGTTATTAAATATTCTGATTTTAAATGGCTGTGCCTCTTATCTTATAATTCATTTAGTCACTTTACAAGCTATTATTTAACAGGAATTTCTTTTCATTTCCTCTGTACTTAATACCCTTGTACATTAAGCATGTGTGCATTTCCAATTATTTTCTTATTTTCTTGTTGAGGAATAAAGCTGTGCCTTTATAGGAAAGCATGAATCAAAATATAAATGAAAGAGTTACTGCTTGATTTGGTCTTGAATTGGGTTTTTTAAATTTATGGTTTTTTTTCAGCATATGGAAGTTCAAAATGTTTAATTAAGTAGATAAATTTGTTGTTTGTTTCCTTTTTGGCTTTTGTTTTTACCTGTCATGGTTAAAAAGCCTCTCCCAATTACAATATTGTAAAGATAGTAATCCCTACCTATTTTGCTTTTATAGTAAATCCTTGATCTATTTGGGGTTTACCTTGACATGAGTTAGGATTCCAGATTTATTTATTTTTCCACATCACTAGCCTACCCTTATTTACTGAATTCTCCATTTTCATCCACTAGTGGGAAATTCTTTGGCCTTGGATTAGAACCTTCACCATGTGGTAAACTGTGGGAACTGAAATGCCTTCAAGAAGCACAGATTAAAGTAAAAATGACAGAGGTGCAAGCTGCCATTTGGATCTGAATAACTCTGTAAAGATGGTAGAATCTGATCAAAGTCAGGGTGGATCTTCTAGTTTGCACTTCACTTAAGGTGCCAGGGAGAGTAAAGTTTTTGCTGTTCCATTTTGCCCCCTGTTGGTGCTTCCTGTTGGCTGAAGGTCACTAAACTTAACTCTTAAGGCTTCAAGTTGAGACATTGTGCTAGAGGGTGAGGTGAGAATCATAAGAATTGTATTGTGGACTTAATACCTACTCAAATGCTCCTCAAAAATGAGGAAAAAAGTGATCTCCAATTACCTCGTAATTTTTAAAACCTACTTTATAAATGTGACCTTTAACTATCTTTATCAATTTCATAAGCTAAAATTTCAGGTCATTGGTTAATTAAGCCATTAATTATGCCAAATTGTTTGCCAGCTTAATAATTACAACATAAAGTCTTTTCATGTAATTAGCACCTTGCTATTAATTTTGTTTTAATGTCATACAAATATTATTTTTCAGCTGATTAGGGTACTAGTATGCTGCCAAAAGCATCTACTTCTATCTAAATTACACATTTGTATTCTGCAAGTTATTCAAAATGTAGGAGCAAGCTGAAAATCTACTGAGAATATTAGTCTTATATTTGGGGATCTGGATCAAAGCGGTCACAGTACAGTGAAATTAAAAGTCAGAGAAATTTAATGAAATTACCAACTGTTGGACGGATGTGCTGCTTGACCTCTATTGTAATCTTTGGCTGTGCTCTTGGCAACAGGCTGAGCAGAAGAAGTCTTCTTTCTTCTTTTATATTTTATTTTTTTTTAAGATCATGGATTTATTAACTTGATTAAAATGATAACAGGCATATAAAAAAAGTCTCCTTCTTATCTCATATGCCCCAGGTCACCTCTCCAGGGAAGTGCCTTGCGTAACCTTCTAGAGAGATCTTATGCCTGTATAAACATGTAGAGAGAACTTCAGGCCCATGCAGGATGGTGCAGTCTCTGTTCCTAAAACCTTTGGAAATAACACGAGAGGCAACCAAAAGAGAATTCTGAAAGGTAGAAAAAGGTTAGAAAAACTAGAGGACCCACACTGCGCAGGGCATTTTGGGGACTCCCCACCCACACTCACACTCAGTACCAGTCTGGGCTTTTCCCAATACCCAATCTAGCAACAGAAGGCATCTAGGTAGCCTTATTTTTCCTTCAAATTGAGCTGGAGTTCTGCCAACAACACCAGACAAGTCCCCAGAAATAGGAAGGGATACTGACTGAAAGTCCCCCAAAAATGATCATCAGCCTAGGGAGTGCTCTCCTTGCCCCCCACCCTGAGACTGAAAGTCCCCCCAAAATGATCATCAGCCTGAGGGTAGTGCTCTTCTCATCCCCCACCCTGAGAGTCCCCTCTCTGACCTGGAGAATTTCACCGCATGGGGAATTTCACCACAACCAGCGTCCAGCCCAGGAAATGCTTTTGTCCCTATAGGCTGGAGACTCCCTTCTCCTAAAGGCACCAGGCACCCCAGCTGGGGAAACTCCTTTCTGCTCTTTGACTACCACCAAAAAGGACCTGTGGGAGACTCAGGGGCAGGAGACAAAACAAGGAGGCCACAAAAGGGTAGATTGTCATTGACACCACCTGCAAAAGTAGGCTAGGTCCTGCAAGCTAAACCTAACTGGGGTGACTGCCTCCTAAAATGAAAAATGTAAATAGGACTTGGAATCCATGAATAACCAAGGACTCAGAATCCATCAACATAATAGCCAACATATTCAGATACGGTCAAAATCACCCACTATGCAAAGAGCCAAGAGAATTACAACTTGAATAAGAAAAAAACAATCATCTGACTCCCACATTGAGATGAACCAGATATTGAAATTATCTGACAATTATTTTAAAGTAATCATCATTGCCCCCAAATTCAATAAGCAGTTACAAATTCTCTTGAAACAAGCAAAAAATAGAAAGTCTTGGCAATAAAAAATTATTTTAAAAAGAACCAAATGGAAATTATGGAACTGAAAAATAACAGAAATAACAAAACTAATTGGATAAGCTTACTGGTAGAGCAGGGACGACAGAGGATAGAATCAGTGCAATTGAGGACAGAGCAATAAATGTATGCGATGAGAAGGACAAAGAAAATAAACTGAAAACAGAGTTTCAAACCTGTGGGGCAATAACAAAAGAGCCAATATTTGTAGCATTGGCGTCCCAAAAGGGGAGGAGACCGAGAATGGGATGAAAGAGTACTCAAGCAGTAATGACTGAAAATTCCCCAGACTTGGCAAAAAACCCCACAAACCTGCAGATTTAAGAAGCCCAGTAGGATGAACCCAAAGCAATCCATGCTAAGCGGCATTGCAACTGAACTCCTGAAACAAAACACAAAGAAAGTATCTGGAAAGCAGCGAGAGAGAATCCAACAGCTTACCTCTAGGGGAAGACTATTTGAATGGCAGCTTGTTTCTCATCTGAAGCCATAAAGGTCAGAAGGAAGTGACACCACCTTTTTCAAGTGCTGTCAGAAAAGAACTGTCAGCTGCAAATTCTATACCCAGTGAGACCGTGTATTAGAAATGAAGGGGAAATAAAGACATCCTCAGAGAAAGGAAATCCGTCACGCACAGTTCTACTTGTAAAGAATGGATAAAGTTCTTAAATAGAAAGGAAATGTTGGGCGGCGCCTGTGGCTCATCGAGTAGGGCGCCAGCCCCGTATACCAAAGGTGGCGGGTTCAAACTCAGCCTCGAACGAACTGCAAAAACAGAAAAATAGCCAGGCGTTGTGGCAGATGACTGTAGTCCCAGCTACTTGGAGGTTGCTGTGAGGTGTGTGATGCCACGGCACTCCACCAAGGGCAATAAAGTGAGACTCTGTCTCTACCAAAAAAAAAAAAAAAAGAAAAAGAAAAAAGAAAGGAAATGTTAAAGGAAGGAATTTTAGATCATCAGGAAGAAAGAAAGAACAAGGGAGAAAGCAGATATAGAGATAAATACAAAAGACAGTTCTTCTCCTTATGAGTTTTCTCAATTATATGCGTTGGCACAGCAGTATAATGCCCTCTGAACAAAGACGATGATAATGAAAAGTGGGAAAATATGGGGACCTAAATGGAAGTAAGTTTTCCATGCTTCACCCTTCACTCAGATTGGAAAACGTTGATATCACACAGCCATGCACAGGTGTAACACCCAGCCTCTAAGAAAACTATACAGAATAATACACTTCAAAACACTATAAATAAATCAACATGGAATCCTTTAAAATGTTCAAACAATGCACAGGAAGACAAGAAAAAAGAAATGGGAAAGTAGGAAACAGAAAACAAAAAAATGGAAGACTTAAGCCCTAATAAAATAATTGTATTACATGTAGACAGTGAAAGCATATACGTTGTATTTTTTCTCTCATTCAAATGGTATAGTATCCCCTCTAGCCTGTACTTTTTATTCTTCTCTTAATATGTCATGCAGATCATTCCAAGGAATGATCCATTCAGATGACATTCCCTTATTTTTGCCATGTAGTAAGTAGTGCATGATGGGATGTCCCATGATTGAGTCAGTTTCCTGATGATAGATATTTAAGGTGGTTTCCCATCAAGTTTTTAAACCAATTTTTAGCGTCTTAGAGTGGGAAGCCCTGTAGCCCCAGAAAGATAGATAGAGGTGAAAAAAAGGGTGTTATCTTGGTTCCTATTCACTTTCCAGCATTTGCATGTTCCAATCCCAAATTCCTGGAGCAAAGACCTAAGAGAGCCAGCTAGTCAGATGCCCACCCAAGTCCAGTTAGCTCTGAGGAGAGGTCTGGAATCACAGTGCCTCACAACACCTGCCTGAAGGATGTGGGAGTCAACTTTATGGGAAGGAAAAGAAGCAATGTTCTCTAAGAGAAGGCACAATGTTGGGAAGGAAGGAAATTATCAGTATCTCTAGTTTTTTATTTATTTTTTGATTTCCCAGGAGAAATTCCAATGGGCCTCAAAGACCTATTCCAGTCCCTTCCATGGCTATTTATAGGTGTTTATCATAGAGACTTCTTGTGAATAAAAGAAAGCATCTTTTCCCTCCATCATCTGAACTTAATCATACTTCAGTAGTCAGCAGATAAATGGGAGTCCCCAGCTACCTCAAAAGAACAGCTGGGAGAGGTGACAAGAGGAAGGCTTTTTCTATCATGTCAACCCATCAGGTACTGAAGTTCTTGTCTCATTGTGATTTTGTGAAGAGAAGGGAGATGATTGTGTCCAGGTACATAGAACATTTTGGGGACCAGCACACTGAAAATCTCAGGTCCTACTGTGAATGAACAAATAGGCTCGTCATCCTTCTAAGTCTAAAATTGGCCTGCTATTTGGTGCCACTGTTCCAAAAACATTTATCTAGCATAAAGTGAATCTGTCAAAAGTGACATAGGACAGATAGGAACTCATGGTGTAAATCTCACATCAGGCCTTCATTATGGAATAAATCTGCTGTTTGGATTGCAGAGCACAATCATGCCAAAGAGTTTGAGGTCTAAGGCTTACTTCATCCTATTCTGTCATTGCTGGGTCATGTCACTTAATGCTAACAGTGTTTGCAGGAGAGGAGCAAATATGTTACCCCATTCTCCCACTGCCTACAAGTCTTCACCTCACCGTATCATGCTGTCTGAGGAGACTCATTTGAGTCACTTTTTAAAAATTCTGATAACTTCTAGAATTTCTAAGAGGTTATCCATCTTTCACACATTTGCCTTAACTTTAAGCTGGCACGTTTTGCTTCCCATATAATTTAGGTAGTCTCTCCGAGCCATCAGGAATTTGGGGTTAGGAAGGTGGTGGAGGAGGAGAGAGACACTGGTGAATGGTGGGATAATCGAGCCGCTGGGGGGGTCGTGCCTGTTGAACTAGGGGATTCAAAGAGCGTTCTGCACATAACCGCAGTGCCCAGGCTCCAGACCCTTTCGCGTAAGTTGAGAACCTGGGCGCCCTGCAAAGTCTCCACGACCCGAGCCTTCTAGGAGTGTCCTCTGAGGAAGTCTCCCCAAGACTGCGGGTCAGGTCATTCCCACGAAGCGGTGTTGTCCTCCAAGTCAAGTTTCCACCCTGTGGGTGACACTGCTTTGCCATCCCCTCCGTGGCGGTCACTGCCAGGTACAGGTCTGGGCTCCGGGCTCCACCGCGGCTCAGCTGCGCCGCCTGGCGGGCGGAGGCACAGCAGTGCTCCTTACTCGGCCCCCGAGTCCTCCCGCTGCTCCTTCAGGCTCAGAAGCTGGGTCTGCTGCTTTTCTGAGATTTGAGGAGTCGCCAGTGCCTGCTGGGTTGTGTGCTGGGAGATGTGAGGCTCGGTGAGGGAGGCTCCCTCCCCTCTGTTAGAGCCCCACTGAGGGTCCTGTCTGGAAGAAGCGCTCCTCCCGGTAGTTCTCACAGCTTTCTCTCTGGGTCCTGGCCACGGCTGAGGGGTGAGCAAGAGACTTCCAGTATTGAGACTGTGCTTACAACCCCACTCCTCTCTGACCGGTCAGCTTTGCCCCTGGGTCAAGGTCGTCTTTTGCAGAAGATGAGGCAGTTCCCATCCCACCCTCACAGACCCCTCTCAAGCTGTCCCTCCAGTTCTTCACATGCGCCCAGCTGCAGGGTCACGGCGATGGACTGGATTTCTTTCTGGAAGCTTTTTCAGCCCTCTGGGACTTCTGGGAGGCTTCTGTCCTCAGCTTTGCAAACATGGCCCGATGTGCCCAAATGTCTAGCAGCGAACCGTGGGCTTCAGTGACTCAAAGCAGCTCTACCGGAGCCCCACGACAAAGCCACCTGAATCTGTGTTCTCTGCAGTAACTGGCACGAGGGGACTAGAGTTTGCCATGTCACTGAAGCTAGGAAGGCTGATGGGGGCACGTTGCAGCCACTGGTCTGTCCAGAGTCTCTTTCCGCGTCGGTGGCTTTGAGCCAGCAGGTTTTGCTCATGACTCAGCAAGTATCTCCTGAGCGCCCCCTACAGGGTGTCGTTGTTCTAGGCATCCAGAAAACTGCAGTGGACAAACCAGGCCACATCCCCGCCTGCTGAAGCCTGCGCTCTGGCCGGCCGAGGGAAGGGACGGCTTCATAATAAACAAATAAGCCACACACACACACAGTAGACGTTTTTAAGTGCTGTGGAGAAAAGCAAAGCCGAGTAGGTAGAGAGTGTCATGAGCATGTTGTAGTCACGCGTTCCCCTTGAGGTGTTCCGTGTGGATTTTAACACAGCCATCAAACGCTGTGTACTCTAAGTGTAAAGCAGCGGTTGAGAGCGCAGGTCTAAGAAAGACCTCAAACTGAAGCCCTAGTCTTAGCCTCTTTTCTTCATAAATAAAATGCAGATCACGGTACCAGCCCCCCCAAGGTGGCTGAGGATTAAGTGAGGTGATACACCGAAAGTGCTCAGCCCAGGCCTGCCACACGGGTGCTGGTGCCACAAGGGGTACATTAGAGAAATAGTCCCACGGAGCAGCAGTCTTCAAACGCGGCGAGGGTGTGGGTGCAGGGTGACCCTGCAAGGGGAGAGAGAGAGGCAGGCATGTTTAGGTTCTGTGACATTTAGACGCCACTGAATTTAAAAGAGTGTTACAACTGTTGTAACATGCCAATATTTGTAAAGTCTGTTTAATCTTACAAAAATTTTTAGATACTAAATTAGAAATGTAGAGGAGGAACAGTTTCTAAAAATTATTTCAAGGAGGACCTAAGCAAAAAGTTAGAATCCAGTTGGGGGAGTAGGTGGGGAGTGGAGGAATGATTACAAGGAGATACTTATGTGGGTGTGGGGAGGGGTAGGTAGTGGGGGCCCCCGTGCTGCCCCATCAGAGGACCCTGTTTGTTTCCTGCCTCTCTCGTTCTTACCAATTCCTTGAGGGCAGACTCTGTGCTTCACCTCCCATGGTACTTTTGCCTTAGCACCTGACTAATAATGCCAAATGCAAAAACGAATTGATCAACAAGTAGATTTTGCTTGTGGGCATATGTCTGTTTTCTTCTGGATTATATTATATGAAGGCTCAGCTTCTTCAGGACCATTTCTCAAGTGATTGTTGTGGTTTCTTCCCTGAACAGGAAGGGAATCAGTCATTTACTGGCCCAGTAAACAGAGGAGGGGCTGACCAGCTGGGAAAGATGATGGCTTCCGCTTGGTAGACGGGGTATTTGGTGCGACTCTGGGAACTTCATGTGAAAAGAAGTTAGGGGGCAAGGAATAGAAAACTCTGCAGGAAGCACAGCCACGGAGGCAATTTAGACACTGTGAGCCTTGAGTGTTCAAAATCTCATTTGTAATATAAAAGTCGGTTTTAATTTACATGGACATGTACCTTTTTGAAGTTGGATAGGAATAAGATGAAGATTCCTAAAAGTGAGCCCACTGATTTCTCTGTCATGCTGGGTACAAGAGCCTAACAAAATGTTGGCCCACTGGGTCAGGATAGAAATTTCTCTTTGTTGGCAAGGTACTAAATCTCGGGCTTACAGGACAGTAGGGAATTCAATTGATGCTTCTCTTTCATTTGATTTAATATGGAACTTTCTGGAAAATATCTTCCAAATCTGAAGAGGTGAGTTTCCTTAGAATAGGCCACAGTGAGGCAAGTGTTATTTTCACAAGGAGCGAGAAAGAGTGTCATTTCCATAATGATCTGTGGCAACCCCAATCTGTGGTGCTTTTGCCCATCTTTATTAGCAATTACAGGTAAAAAGAGAGGCTGCTTATGAATAAAGTGTAAATGTCAGGGGAATGCATAGCTAATAGGAGAATTGTAAATATTTACAAGGCACAGTGGTGATTCAAGCTCACAAGATTAATTGAAATTAAATCTCTATCAAGCCCTAATTTGTTTCCTGAGTTCTAAAACCTTCCACTAAATAGAAGACTATCTGAGGCCAAGTCAGAGCCATCTTCCAGGTGGAAGCTCCCTTCCCTGCACCCAGGCTTCTCCTTCCTCTTATTTCTCCATGATGCCTGGGCACTAGAGTCGTTGCCATGAATAGCTTTTCTTTTTCATTCACTTACCTATTCACTCAATATCTGTTCGGTATTGGATACTTATTTATATTATGCTATGAGAGATAAATATGCATATATATTTAACTCAAGTTTATTCCATTCACCACAGTCTCCTATGTACATTGTCTTCTAAACCTTCCTATTTTTCACTCTCTAGCACAAGCTGTTTGACATGGTAGGAACTACAGACACACATACACACAGGGTGCCAAAAAATGTATACACATTTTAAGAAAGGAAAAACCTATTCAAATTGTAATACTCAACATATAGTAATAACAAAAGATGAATACAAGTCATGCTGAGCACCTCTTGTAATTGCAGAAGTCAAATATGACTTGAGTATTACAATTTAATATAGTTTTTTCCTTTCTTAAAATGTGTATATATTTTTTGATGTGTTCTGTGTGTGCATGTAAATATATATCTAAAGACAAGCAAAACAAAGGAGGCTGTGGCATAATATGTGACAACTGTCAGAAGCAACTCTTGTGGAATCTGCTTGTGGCAACTAGGCACACTTATTTTTTAAAAGTTAAACAGCGGTAAGAACAGAAGACTTTAGCTAAAAACAACCCCACATTCCTAGCACCAGTACTAGTACTGGTATCAGAGGGATCAGCGAAGTCTTCATTTGCAAAGAATTGCCATTGGTTGATCGGTCTGGTAGCTTTTTGGAAAAACCTGCTTTAAAGGCTTTTCTTTTCGAGACAGAGTCTTATCTCACTTAAATCAGAAGTCACTGAGCTCCTGGCACTAAAACTGCTATCTGGAGTAGGAGAGAAGTGTTGTTGAAAATTTATAGGCATGTGTTCTCGTCATTGCTGTCACTGGCAATGGATCACATTTGGAAGAGATAACAAGCTTGGGAGGAAAGGATGGGGAATGAGATGCTTTAGGGGAAAAAGCCTTGGAAAGCTCTGACATATTCCTAGGCAGCTAGAAGCCACTGACATATTCCTAGGCAGCTAGAAGCCATACCCAGAGTCATGCACATGCTCAGGAAAGACCTGACAAAACCCTAAGCTCTCACCCAAGGGAGACCTTGAATTTCTGCACAAGCAGGCTAAGGCAGAGTGGTAAACTTCTGGGAAGATTGTTAAAACTGTGCCCTAACACACAGCTAAGGCCCATCTGCAGAGACTGAGAGGTTGTTGGTTCCATGTATATAAGGAACTCTCTGCCTAATCATTAGCTGAGTATTAAAATAGCTGATGGAGCAGAGACCTCAGTGACCACACATAAAAATACAGACTTTATAAAATTAGATTAGAGAAGTCACTTAAAAAACACACACACATAAAAACAACTCTACAACAAGTAGCAACCAAAGGGGGAAGGGGAAAAATCTGATTTGTAGAACTGTCACATTAAAATATTGAAAATGTTTTCCAAAAAATGTATGAGTTATGCAAATAAACAAGAAAGTATGGTTTATAACAGGGAAAAAAAATCAATAGGAACCGTCTCTGACGAAGGTCTGACTCTGAACATACTAAACAAAGACTTTAAATATGTTTAAAGACTAAATATGTTTAGATCATGTCTAAAAAACTGAAGGAAAGGATGAGAATGATGCCTCTAGAGTAGAGATTATCAATAAAGACATAGAAATTATGAATTTAATAGAAATTCTGGAGTTAAAAATTCAAATTCCAAATTGAAAAATTTACTTAAAAGGGATCAATAGGAGATTTGAGGAGGCAGAAGAAAGAATCAGTGAAATTAAACATAGATTAATTAACATTATCCATTCTGAGGAACAGAACAATAAAAGAAAGAAGAAAAGTGAACAAAGCCCAAGAGACCTGTACACAGGTCAACACACGAATAACAAGAGTTCTGGAAGAGAGGATAAAAAGAAGCAACAGAAGAATATTTGAAGAAATAATGGCTGGAAAATCCCCAAATTTGATGAAAAATATTAACATATATCCAAGAAGTTCTATAAACTTCAAGTAGGATAAACTAAAATATATCTTTATCAAGATACATCAAAATCAACAGTTCAAAACCAGCAAGTATCTTGAAGGCAGCAAGAGTGAAGCAACTCATAATACATAAAGGATTTTCAGTAAGATTAAAAACTGATTTCTGGGCAGCACCTGTGGCTCAAAGGAGTAGGGTGCTGGCCCCATATGCCAGAGGTGGCAGGTTCAAACCCAGCCCCAGCCAAAAACTGCAAAAAAAAAAAAAAAAAACCCAAACTAATTTCTTATTAGAATCCATGCAGGCCAGCAGAATGTTATATTCAAAATGCTGAAAGAAAATATATGTAAACTAAGAATTATATATTCAGCAAGATTATTCCTCAAAAATTGAAGATAAATTAAGACATTCGTGGCAGTGCCTGTGGCTCAAAGGAGTGGGGCGTCAGCCCCATATGCCGGAGGTGGCAGGTTCAAACTCAGCCCTGGTCAAAAACTACAACAACAACAAAAAATAAATAAAATAAAAAAAAAGACATTCATAGATTAAAAAACCGAGTCATTAGCAAACCTGTTATATAAGAAAGGCTAAAAGGAGTTCTTCTTTTTTTTTTTTTTTCTAAAGGGAGTTCTTTAGGCTGAAATGAAAATACATGAGGCAGGAGCTCTAATCCACATCAAAATATCGAGAAAATAAAAGTAATTTCATAAATCTAAAGGAATCTGTATTTTTGTACCTCCTTTTTTCCAATCTGATTTAAAAAACAATTACATAAAGTAATAATTATAAATATATGTTGATGGGCACATAATGTATAAGGATGTAATTTGTGACAATAAAAGCACAAAATGGGGGAAGGTGAAATTATACAGGAAGAAACTTTGTACTTTTGACAGTATTTTATTAGATTGTCATAAATTAAGATGTTAATTGTGATCACAAAGGCAACCACATAAAAGGCCTATGAAAACATATTGTAAAAAATGATAAAGGAATTAAAATGTCACAAAAGAAGGCAATAATGGAAGATTTCAGAAACAAAAAGGATAAAAGACAAAAAGAAATGAAAAAGGGCAGTAATCCTTTATTACCAGTGATTAAATGTAAATTGGTTAAACTCTTCAACTAAAAGGAAGAGATTGGCAAATGGATTTATGAAAAACATAATTTGACCATACAAATTTACTGTAGATTCAAAGAAAAATGGGTTGAAAGTAAAGGGATTGAAATATAGATAGCATATGCAAACAATAACTGAAAAATAGTTGAAGTAACTGTAGTACCAGACAAAATAGACTTTATTACAGAAGTTATTAGAGACATGCTTTTGCAAACATGCTGGTGCCCTAGACTTACAGAATTAAAATCTTCAAGAGTGGAACTATAGCATATGAGTTAAAAATGAAACAAAACCGAACAAAGAAGCTCTTCACAGATGTATCTAAGAGCCAGATGTTGGAAACCAGAAATGGAAGTGGAAGTAGTATGTGGCTAAGACTCATCTCCATGAAGGGTATAAGGCAATAAGAATGATTAAGGAATTGAGTAAGATGGCTTGAGCTGCTCTCAAGTGCAGGAACACAAGGTTAAACTGTGCAGTTAAGGAAATGAAGTCAGTGAGACTACCAGTCTAGAATATCTCTTGGTAGTTTTAAAAGTGAGTTTAGGGGGTAAATGGGTTTAGAGAGAACGAAAATATGGGTGCTTGATAGAAAAATGTATCAGAAGATAATGCTTTATGAGAAGAATAGAAGACTGAGAAGAATAGAAGACTAGAGCCCCTGGGACAAGAGGGCCAGGCTAGGACTGACTTTGGAAATTTCCAGGACCTGCTTAGGGCTTTGCTGTGATTCGCCTTCACTGAAGCTTGGGTTGAGAGCCAGCAGAGGGAAGACCTGCAGGGAGCAAGTGCCTGCTGAGAGCTGTGACTAGAACCAGTGGTGGGAGCTGCTGTTTTAATAGGAGAGAAGGTACCAGGCTGAGGAGGTCTGTGCAGGTGTTTCTCCTGTGGCCCACACTAATTCTCCCTTGATATTCAAGTTCAATAGAGACTACTGGTCTTGAAAAAGAAAGAATGCAACACAGTAAATATAGGAAAGTTAGAGGCCCAGAACCTTTTTTGTTTTTGAGAAAGAGTCTCTCTCTCTTGACCCAGGCTAAAGTGCCATCATGTCAGCCTAGCTCACAGCAATCTCAAACTCCTGGGCTCAAGCAATCCTCCTGCTTCAGCCTCCCAAATAGCTTAAACTACAAGTACCTGCCACAAAACCTGCCTAGTCCAGAAACTTTTGTTGGGAGCTTGATCCGGATACAGACATGTTGAACTTTATGCAACCTTCAGATTCTGGGCGAGTGTGAACTGGTGGGAAAAGGATATTAATACTCTACACAGAGATCTTAGTGGCCTCCTGAAGGCTGCTAGTGACCACTGGGATCAGAACTTCAGGCCCTCATTCCCTGAAGTAGCACTTTATGATTGGTACAGACAAATACTTCTAATGTTGGATGTGTACAAATATTCCAGTCTATTATACCTTATTTGGAAGGATAAAAACCTGTTTCTTAATCAGCCACATAAAAGAATTATAGTCTTTACCAATTGGCGTTTGAACCTTTTCAAGATTAATTATTGTTGCATTTTAAACTCTTGTATTTGAAAAATTTTAAGTAAAATGCTTCATACAGGCAAGATAATACAGATTCTACCAAAAATTGGGAAAGTACTTGTCAAAGCATCATGAACGCATAGTAGCATCACCACCTCAACTGCCACTAGAGGGCAGCACTTGACTCTTGCTGAAGTTTTGTAGGAAGGAAAAGACCAAGTCTCAGAAACAGATCATCTGTTCTGCTTTCTGTAATTTCATGCCTTCTGTCTTGAATCACAGGGTGACTATAGATCCCGGGAAATGAGAGAACATCCTAACAATTGGTGGTGTGGTTGCATATTTCATCTGCAAATGTGAGCAAGTCATGGGACTGTGTAAAGTGGCCTTCAGTGTGCCTCAGGAAGGGCTTTTGGTGGTCAAAGTACTTGAATCATGCCCTTTGGTAGCAGGTGTTACAGGAATACTTACACAGCAGGGGTAGCCCTGGCATCATTATTTGCAATTTGAAGCCTATAGTGCGCTCTCCATTCGTCCCATAGAAAGGTCAGACACTGAACTCAGCCCAGCGGCTCCTGCTACCCTGAGACCCAGTGAAACTCCATCTCCAGCTGTCTCTAGCAGCACACTACATCAACACTGCTTGTCGGAGGCCAGTGTACTGGTGCTCATGTACGAAGTGGTTGTGCAGGGTTTGGGGGGTTTGAGAGCTGACCAAGAGAAAAGATATGTACACAAGAGGCAATAGTGCATAAGTTTTGTTGAGGGGCGGCCGAACAGGGTGGCACACAAGGGGAAGTCTTCAGAGCATGGACTGTCTTGGGCTTTCAACAAGGAGCAGGGATCCAGAAGGAGAGGCGAGCAAGTGAACTCCAAGGGGAGAAGGGGTAGAGGAGGGGCCTTCTGGGTCTAGTGATGTCGCTAAGCAGCATAGCAGAGTCTCTGAGTCAGAGAGCTCCAAAGGGTCCTAACAGCTTGGGGTCTTAGAAACACAAAGCTCTAGCTTATCAATAGGCAGGAGGAGAGTGAGGTCTTGAAGGGTATATAAAGCAGGCTGGCTCTCAGTGGTTGAAAATCTGCGTGTTAGGCTACATATTAAATACTTGGGTGTATAAAATTTTGACTTTGGCACTGATGGACTTTTGAGCTAATGGTTTTCAGCCTTTAGTGAAGAAATAAACAACCTAGGGGCCATTGTTGGCTCATTTATACAACAGTGGTATAAACACATTTTTGTGAGATTAACACATAGTGGAAAGAAGGGAACATAGAAATAAAAGATGATCAGGACTTTCCTGTTTATAAGTGAAAGTTTATATTTTACCTTTAAATTCCTAGGTAATTTATATCAGATGTTCCTTCTGCTGAGAACAACTAAAAAAAATGAAAGCCAAGTTATATTTACATATATATAATATATAGGTATGCACACATATACATACATATTGTAAAAGCATTTGAGAGTAAAGAATTACTGCTGACTGACTTGGTCATGTTTTGTAAGATGAAAAAGTAAGAGGTTGAGCAGGGCTTTGTAAAGCTCTACAGGGAAAAGAAGAAAAAACTGGGGACACTAGAAACAAGGATGACAAGGATGAGGGTCCTATAATTTTATTGACTACAAAGTGCTGTAAACCAGGAGAAGCGGTGAACTGGAAGCAAGTCATCATGGCTGACAGTTACTTTGGTGGTCTTCAATAAGCCATGCCCCCTGGTATTTGTGTCCTTATGTTGTATTCTTAAATCTGCGCTGGCTCTCTGACCTGATTTAACCAATAGAATGTGGTGCTCTACCTACATTTTGAAAAGGCTTCTGAGCTTCTGCTTTTGTTTGAAAGAAATGTAACTACCTGAGCCCACCTTGTTGTGAGAAGCCCCACCGAGCCCTGAGGAGAAGCCACATGGAGATGAATAGAGTCCTCCATTCAACAGCCCTAGCTGAGCTCCTACCACAGGCTGCACCAGCTCTCCAGCATAAGTGAAGCCATCTTGGAAGCAGATCCTCAGCTCTAATGGAGTTCCCTCAATCATGCTAAGTTCCCACCATGTATTATAACATGTGAAAAAATAAATAAAATGCTTGTTGTTTTAGGTGACTAAACTTCAAACTTCACTGTAACTTGCTACTGAGAAATAAATAATAAAAGCACCAGTCTTGTATCAACTACAACTTAACTTTGAGTAATCTGAGTAGCCAAGAAATCTTGATCTTTGCTATTGGATTAAGATAATCTTAGTTTTGCAAGGATCCCAAGGTATCTGGAAATAGGAAATAAAAATGCTTCCTGGCATAAGATAACATCTGTAGTCTTCAAATAATTTCCTAATTTTTAAAAAAAATACAGTATCTGTCACACTCAGATAAACACAAAAGTCAAGGCAAAATGAACAAGAATGAGCAGAAATGAGATGACAAAAACACAACCATGGGAATTTTAGACATGTAAATTATCAGAAACATATTTTTAAAATATCTATGACCAAAAGGTTAAAATATGAGATTGAAAATTTTCAAAGAAAATTAAAGACTATGAGAATGGATCTTTCAGATTTAGAAAAGAAACCATGCAACTAAAAATTATAACAACCAAACTCAAAAAACAAAAGTGGGGTTTACCAGATTGGAGAGCTAACTAGAAAATATGCCAGAAGAATATTGGTAGAAAAAATTACAAAGGACAGGAAACAATGTGAAAAGATAATTGACATAGAGAGTTCTTTAAGAATGTCTTAGAATATGCAATTGGAATCTGAAAAGTAGAATAGAAAGAGAATGGAGGAAGACATTTTAAAAAATAATATATATGAATTTTCCAGGTTCATGAAAGATATTAATCCACATATACTCACTAAAAGTCAAGCAGAAGAATTAAAGAGAACTCTATGGGCAAGTATAACACAGAAAAACTGCCAAAACCCAAAGATGTAAAGGCTTATGACAACTAGAGGAAAAATACAGATCTCCTTTAAAGAACAACAATTAGGCTCAGCACCTGGGGCTCAATTGGCTAAGGTGCCAGCCACATACACCTGAGCTGGTGAGTTTGAATCCAGCCCGGGCCTGCCAAACAACAATGATGGCTGCAA